>JAIPRK010001380.1:0-71214 GCA_025469195.1 Chaitophorus viminalis | reverse complement strand
CTGCATATTTGTAATAATATATACATGAACATATTTTACTTATGACGACTTACAGTATAACATGACAATTACATTGTAGTATGATATAACATTGTAATATACATAATAATGTGCTATTCATAACAGTACAAAGGCTATTAGTGTAAATTTGTTTTATATATTTTTTCATTAAAATAGATTTACAGTCATTATCAATAATGTTTTAAGTATTCAGGTAGTTTCAATCATCAATTTTAAAGTAATCTGTTATTATATAATATCAATAATAATAATAATAAATTTGGTTAAAAAATAATAATAATTGTCTTATTCTTGTTGAATATTAACAAATACAAAATTATCTTAAAATTAAACTTATTTACCTTAAAAATATTGGTCAGTTATTTCTAATTGATTTAAAAATTTCAATTATAGAGTATAAATTAAAATGATAGTTATTACACTAAGGCCTATGATATCTGAATCTTTGGTATACTGAAAATTATAAGCAGCTATCTGTTCCATAGGGAATGGTTTTATAATTTTTTCCTCATGTTGAAATACATAATCATTTTTATCCAATAACCAATTATTCTAAAAATTAAAAATCATCAATTTATTCTATAAATTAACTAATCACCATTGAATAAATTTACCTTTTTAGCAAATTCTTTTATTTCATTGGTGTTGCCAAAATGGAGCTTCTATGTTGAAGAATTATTGGACATTTTGACATTTTGTATGCATTTAGAAATTTCATTACACACTGTATCTAATATCCATAAAAAAATAGTATGTTCCTGTTGGCACATTATTCTTAGTTTCAAATATCTAAAAATACAATAACAAAATGTAGTATAAAACATAAATAATCATTTATAAATTATAATATCTAAGACTTTAGAATTGACTTATTGTAATTGCCTTCCATTAAATACTGTTCTATAGAGAACGAATGAATGATATGAGGGTTAGTTTCAATGACATGAAATTTTATATAAATTTTATATTTTATAAATTTTAATTTTGTATGAAATTTTCCAATTAGGTTCTGTGAAAGTAAAAACAACAAGTTTAGACCAAACATATGATATTCATTATTAGAATCTGGTTTAATTTTGACCCTATGTGCAAATAAAATTTATTCATTAAGCATTATTTGATGTTTATAGGTTACTCTTTTATTTACTTGTAGTCCAAATAATACGACTTGAATTGATTTATGTACCGTTTAAAAGCTGGAATACCTTGCAAGCCGTTACTACATTGTACTCCAATTTCCAAAATCTCTTATAAAAATATTTATAAATTATAAATTTTCTACTCAATCAATAGATTGGCTAAATGAAACATTTTAATTACATTTACAGAAAAATTACTTATCAAATATAATGAAATATTATTATAAAATTACAAATCTAAAAATATTGGTAAAACCTTACTTGTAAAATAATATTCCCATAGAGATGTTTCTTGCTTATTAATTAGTAAAAATTTATGATTAATTATTGCAACCTAAATAATAGAACAAATAATATACCACATTTGTATGTGAACTTTAATAAATAACTTATTTTAATTTTAATCAAATTGATCATAAAGATAGTTCTATATCATAACAAATCTTGTATTTATTGTTCATTTATTTTCTATACAGAATAAAAGAGAAAAAACTATAATACATAATTATTTTTATGATATACAGTCATAAGAACAAGCTTTATTGAGTTACTCTACAGTGTTTAGTGTAGCCCATGGGCGACAATGTATTTAAATGTGTATAAAACATTTTTAGACCAATAACTAGAAATAAAATACTATTTCATATTGTACCAGAGAAACGTAATTTTGTTGTTCCTAGTCCTATCAATACAATTTTACATTGCACTAATGAAAACCTATCTTACTGATTTTTTTTTTTTCGGCAAAAGTTGTAAGTTGAAAAAATTAATAGATAACCTATTAGCTTTTATTTTATTTTGTATATTATTTCCATGTATTATTTATCTACTGCACTCTTTGTCCTCGCTGGCGTTATCTACCTATCTATAAATAAATAAATACGTTGTCAACATTTATTTTTATTTTTCCTATCAAAACGTAAAATATGATTTGAAATTTTATTTCATCGCATTACATTTGTTTATTTATTATTTGTTGAGAAGCTCTAATGCATAGTGTTGCTCACAGGCAACATTTATTTTATGGACTTAAAAATTTCAATATATTTTTTTATTCATTTTTCTCTTATTCTAAGATATTTGAAGAAATCAAAAAAAAAAAAATCATGCACTGTAGAACATATGAGTTTCATATTTCATATGTTTTTCATATGAGTTTTGAAGGGCAGAGATTCAACTGCGGTTACACAGGTTTTAGTATCAACCTATTATCAGATACTTACATTCATTTATAATCAATCTTCCTTAACTAAATTATTTTCCTAAATAATTCAATTTTTAGAATAAATATCAAGAGTTCAAAATAAGTAACAAATATTTCATATGATTATTATAAAATAAATGTATCACCAATACATAAATAATAAGTATTTTATTGATTTTATACATTGTTAATACTTCCTTTTTTAAACTTGCCAACTATTTATTATTCACAAACTGTAATAAGTCTGTTAGGTATAAGTGAAAATAATCATTTTTATGATAACAAATAGGAATTAGTTATTTAAGTTATTAGTACTAACTTATGAATATATTAGTTGATTTATAATCATGTTTGATAATGAGATAATGAGAACATGAACTTTAATGAAGATCAATTTCAATATTACAACATGAAATTAATTAATTAAAACATTTTCAAAAATCTAATGAAGCATAGATTGTCAAAAAATGTTTAACTTATTGAAAAAGAAAAACAGAACAAAGTATTAAGTAATCAAGACAGGGACTGAGACTTTAATGATTTTAACAGTTCCGGTTAGGGTTCAGGTTTTTAATATTTTTTTTTATGGGTTTAGGTTAATTTCGGGATTTCATGAAATTCAAAATTTAGGTTCCGGTTAATATCGGTTTCAACCGGTTTTTAACCTTTATTTTTGTTCTTTTTCCAAAAAAAAAAAAATATTAATATATTATGCATGCAGTAATTTACCAATATTACACTCATTTAGGTACTATAAAGGTTATATTGTAACCCGATCCGAAGGGCATAATTCACTGTTTATATTTTTCGGGAGAGTATAGTTTAAGATTGTAATGTACAACTCAAAGTAGGGAGGTGTCTTTTTTTCAGAAAAAAAAATATAGTTTACAATCAATAAATTATAGATAGGTATATATTATATAATGTAGTATACTAGTACTTATATACTGTTAAGTAATTTAAACTAAATGAACTTAATATTTTAATTAATATCATATTTAAATTATTACTATTTATCAATAGAGATTTTTTAAATTGTTCAAAACCAAATCTTTAGTTACAAACAATACAATGTTGTTACAATTAAACATTACCTATTATAAAATAAACAGATTTCATCATAAGTTGAAATAACAAAATGAACTGTTTACTCCTAATATTTATATTATTAAATTATATTGAACATTTGAATAGGTATATTACATAGAAATATATAGATGTAGACTGATAGTTAAGAGAAAGTTCTGCAACTTAGAAGATAAAGATAACATATACTTATGAGTCAATATATATTCTATACTCATTGATAGTGAGAGAAAAAGAAGCTTAACAAAAAAGATATCAGTATTTTTAGAAAAACATAGCATACAACTTGAGTTTTATCATATGCACAAGTGGGACAGAGTAAGGTTAAAAATCTTGTCTTTGTTAAAGTGATGACTAGGTAGTCTGTAGTGAATTGTCTTAAAAATAGGTATAATATGATCCAAGTATATTATGAATTTATGAATAGTTGAACACTTTGGAAGGAGGAATAACATATCAACTTTTAATTGGCATCCAGGTTGACCTACCTATTTAACTTTACTTCATAAACATTAAACTAATATTCTTTTTATATGAGAACCTGTGATTTTCAAAAATTAATTTATAGTTTATATTTTATAATTGTTTTTTTAATAAAATAGTTCAATATTTATAATTATTAAATACTGTTAAAACGTAAAATACAATTTAGGACTTACTAAGTTAGTAAGCTTAGTAATTCTAACCTATTCAGTGTTCTGTTCTGATACAAATTCAAAATAAAATATTGTTAGGATTTATGTACATCTTTAAATAGTTTTAACTTTTGACTGAACAAACTAGGTAGAAAATAATATTTAAATTCTCTATTTTATATAATATGTACAAAATACATAATAAATAAGACAATAAGACTAATTATAATATAATATAAGTTGACCCAGTTAGTAAGTAAGCTTCATAGTTAAAATTATTTAATAAGAATTAATTAATTAATTAATTAATTATTTCTTGTTTCTAAACAATATATTATTTTTAATTTAAATAATTTAGTTTATAATTTAAAGAGTAATTATTTATGTATACTTCACATTTAAAAACAGAAAAACCCCTAAAAAACCGGTATTTTTTTAGTTTTGTATAAGTGTTTCGGTTTTGGTTAGGGTCTTTTAAAAATGTCAAATACAGGTTACGGTTTTATTAGGTTCTTTAATTTACACAAGGTTATAGGTTCTGTAACCGGTTCTTTTCGGTCCGGTCTTAATCCCTGAATCAAGATAATACTTACAGATTACATTTTTGGCTAGACGTTCGAATAACATTCTCTGGTATTAATTGGCATTCTTATGTGGTGGGGTGGATCCACCCCCATAGTCTTTTTTTAAGTAATAATATGGAGTTTCCTGTTTAACTGATATTTAATGATAATATTCAAAAATTGAAATTTAATCAATAAACATTTATTTGACTTGTTATCATTATTCTTAATTTTCATATATGAAACAGCTGAAAACTTAATTGAGGAACTCGATGACTGAAGTAAGAAGTATCTGATATACTCATATGCTCAAAAATCAATGAAAATTAATATAATTTTGTAAAAAAATATAATAATATATTATATATTAGTATATAAGAACATGTTCTGACACAGGTATAGACAGATACGGTGGTACCTTAAAGATTTTAACTCTTGTTAAAACAACCTTATCCTACAGTCAATGCTAAAGATTAGCAAATAAGTATTTTACACTAGAACAATTGAAAAATGTAATTCTACTATTATCTACTTCTCCTAACATAATATGTTAGCTTAAAATATTAATGCCTGTCACTTAGTATATTAATTTAATGGAATATTTAAAAATGCATTTCAGAAACTGTACAAAGAGTTCAAAAACATGAAAATTGTATTGAAGAAGAAGTATTAAGAACAGTGAGTTTTTTGTGGCTAATGTCAAATTTACAAGATGAAAAAACAAAACAAAAATGAAATAAATATTTGTTCATATTTCTTTGTTTCTATTATATAAATATATAAATATTTAATTTTCTTAATATGTTATGTATTTAGATTGCCTTTAAAGTTTTTTTTATTAAATAAAGAATACTAGCAATTATGTTTTTATTTCAGTTATTTGCCTAGAAAAATTTTACAATATAAACTTAAAATGGTATTTATATTTATTTTTCATAATATTAAAATACAATATAATTATTTAAATTTAAATTAATGTTAAACTAATAAATTATTAATATTAATTGATGTATAATATTATCTTATATATTGCTACATAATATGATATTATTTTTATTTTGTTATGTGTATGTTTAAGTAGGTACAATTGTTATAAGAAGAATAAAGTGTATTATTTTGAGTTTCTACTTTATGTTTTTCTTTTTTCCAACAAATAATAAATTAGAGCATTATATTATGTATACCATGATAAAATATTGATTAAATTATTTAATCACAAACAAAAAACAACAATGCTTTTTTATTCCTTAAAAATTAATTGATATAAAAAAGGGTTTTTATTAAATATTATCTAAATAAATTATATAGTTAAACATTTTTTTTTTTACATATTATACAAAATATTTTTACGACTAGGTATATGATTATAGTTTAAATATTTAATAAGTATTTACAAGTATTTTATTATCTAGTAGAAGGTGCTTTTATCTTTATAAATAATTATATAGTTATTATAGGTATTGAAAATCTTAACTTAACTTTGATTATTATTTTTCTTATATCCTTTTATCACCTTTAATAGCTGTAAGAGTTTTTGCGGTAGAAAAACACTGTTATATATACCAATTTCAATTAAGTAATTCGCTTATGTTCTAAAACATATATTTTATTTGTATTTAAATACCTTATTATTAATAATCTATAGTCTTTTTTGCCATTGTACCTATATAAGTAAATAAGGATGCTGATAAGTAAAAATAATTTTAATTCATATTATTCATGATATTCACATCATAAAAAATTATTTATAATATGAATAAGTCTCATTTAAGTACATATATTTACACACACCAAAAAACATATGTCATGGCAATAATCTTTTTTGGTAGTTACTGGCGTGGACGTTGCTGTTGTGGTGGCTGCTGTTGTTATTGTAAACATCGTAATGGTTTTTTTTGTAGTTAACGTTGGAAGTGTGGGAAGAGGATCCAATGTGTTTTCATTCTCAAATGGGTTTCTTTTCCGAACGATAAGATAGTCACCGGATATACTGAAAATTATTACTGAGCATTATTTTCAAAATATTTATAAATTTTGTCTTCTTCGATTAAATAAATTTAAAAATATTAAAAAATACTGATTTATAATTAAATAATATATATATAATTAACATTATTATATAATAAGCATGCATTATTATTTCAAAATACTTATAATAATTTTCAAAGTATATAAGTTACCTTTGGTCAATACAATAAGCTTTCAGGTCCCGCACCTTGCAAAACTTTTTGCAACAATTAGTTACCGGTCCTTCACGCTTCCGTTTTTCAATATAGCGTGCATACCTTGAATGGGTTGTGTCTATAAAATTATTAACTTTTTAGAATTGAAATAGTTAAGGTAAAATTTAAGTTGACAATTGAATTGTATTTAAAACGTGTTTATTTATTATTTATTGACTTATATTACCTGTAATTTATAAATTAATTAATTGATAAACCTATAAAATAAATATAATAGGTAATGACTTACGAACTGCTAAAGGATCTTCATTGTACATACCGTTACAAGCAGCGGATAGCATATCTCCTAGTTGTCTACCACATACGCGCACGTATGTATCCCAACCTATAATACATAGAATATAACAAAAGTTAATAATTAGAACTTATATTTAACCGAAAGATATAAGTATAGTTTTCAGAAAAAATATCGTATTATTAAAAAGTTGTTTTACTTTTCAATGTTCAATTTGCATTGTGCCTAAAGTAAAGAATTTCAAAATAAAAGTTAGGTGGTTAAATAAATCACTAAAAAATATATCACTTATATTAAATAAAAAAAATTAGCAAAAATCCTAAAATCCTATACTTTTTTTTAAATACGTTAAAAAAATAAGTATTAATTTTTTTTTAATGTTGTTATTTAATTTGTACATATCAATTAATATGAGCATAATATAACATTATAATAAGTTGAAGTTATTTAAAAATTATAAATTATACATAAAAATAACAAAAAAGTACTAGATGTAATTAGAAAACATTCCAAGACAAAAATGAAACCATCACGTGTGAAATAAATCAAATTTAACCATCTACCTTTCACATACTTCTAATTCGAAGGTTAAGAACACATTTTATAAAAATAAAAAAATATATAAGAACAAACATTTAATATAACAAATTAAAATGTTCTTTAATTTATTCTACGTTGTATTATAGATTATAGATACAATATATTATACTTTATATAATCTTATATAGGTACTATTATGTATCTTATATTCTATGTATAAATAATATTAGTATTTATAAAAAATGACTGTATAAATATATATAATTAGTCGTATGTAACTGATTTATAGCAATAGTTAAAATCAAATGCCTACAAAATGTAAACCATATTATTAACAATCCTTGTAAAGTATTTGAATACAAGTATTTGAATAGGTACTTGTATTAAAATACTTTTTGAGGTATTTTTTGGTATTCTAAATACAATTTTTATGTATTCTGAATACTTTTTAAAAGTATTTTTAACGAAATATAAATACTATAAGCTTAGTTTAAATAATTATTTTCAAATTTTTTACAAATATTAAATTTGATTACCATAAGTATAATTTTATTTTCGTTGAAACGATATTGCCAAATGCCAATATAATTATCTATGTTTATTTGATTTAGGTACTTTAATACAAAGAATAATTTATTTTTATTAGAAAAAAGTAATAATAGGTAGTTAATAATAAATAATACCAACATAGTATAGAGTACAGTAATATAAGTCTATATTAGGTATAAATATATAGTGATACTACATTATATATTGATAAATACCTAATATGAGCAGTATGTACTACATTGATGGCCTAATTTGTAAGTTATTTCATGTTTATTATTAAACATTTGGAAACGTTTGGAAACCGCTACTGTAAGGTGAAACATTTAAAAAAAATACTTGTATTTGTAAAATAATTTTTTAAATAACTATTTCAAAAGTATTTTAAATACTTTTTTATGCGAATACTAGTATTAGTATTTTAATACTTTTTCAAAAGTATTTTTTACAAGACTGATTATTAACCTATCACGGTGATAGAGTTATAATGATACAATCATGAAAAATAATTAGGAAAAATGTTTCAATTAAAATCATAATGTTTCAAAAAGAGTTATCACTAGGTAAACTGTCAAGTACCTTCGTATAAATTAAGTCTTGTAAGCTAGTATAAAATTAATTTATATCCTTTATAAATTCATGGTGAATAGTTATTGGTTATAAATACAATAAAATATTATGATTATAACTAATTATAAATAATATATATTACCAAAATATTGCACGTCATTGCCGTCTGCTCCGTAAATATTCGCTCTCAATCCCAGTAAAAGGAACATTACAAAAGAGTAGATTCTATAACATATAATAATTATATCAGATACGAATAAATAAAACGAATAAATAAACGAATAAATAAGCGAATAAATAAATAAATAAAAAGTTTTTGTATACCTAGAGCTTATTTTAAAATGATTAATCACTAAAGTCAAAAATTAAATATATTTCAATTATTATTAAATACATACACTTGTTTGTATATTCATAGATTTATAGGTTGTGAGATTCTTAGCTCGGATGATATTATTGCATTAATATTATTAATAATAAATATTATATATATAATTTAGGTACTGACCTGCTAAACAACACCATTATGTATTCAGAAAAACCTATATTTAAAAAAATAAAAAATAAATATATTAAAAAAAAAATTAATAAACATAATTAGTACATTTAACCATATTATAAATGTATAACGGTATAGTTAAGTAAAAATAAGAATCCAGCGCATGACGACGAGAATAATATTCTATACAAGAGAACCAATTTGTATTTAACCGATGTTATTCCCCGAGAATCATGTTGTACCTAATTCACATAATTAGATCAGTTTGGTTCTGTGAAAAATTCAAGTTTATCGGTGGATTCAAACTAGAACGTATGGTAAAACTCTAGCACGAAAATTTATTGAAACGTTATATTTCGTTTTTCAATTTATTTATGACATCTTGTCACCTTGCCACGCTGAGCTATGGATTTATGAATTAACCTAGTCCCTTTTTGATGTCACAGCTTGTGTAATGCATTTTCCCCTAACCGTGTTTCCTAGTTATATTTTTACATAGAATGTTTTTAATGAGATCATTATTACAGGAAGCAACACGGTTCACAAAAATTATTTTTTTGAGAAAGCCTATCAAATTTGTAATTAATTAATGAAGTTTGAAAATAAAATAATCCAATCATTGGAAATTTCTAGTCGATGTGCATGATATATTTTTAGATAATTTTGAGCAATATCAACGGACTTGAACAAATTTGACTAGGAATAATAGAAGCATAATTAATTTTATAAATTTAATTTTTATATTCATTTAATACATAATAATAATAATAATAATAATAATAATAATAATAATAATAATTATATTCCTCGCGGCCCGCACCAACCGACACTACATGACCGGTCGATCAACGTAGGACCATCGTAATCACCACAAATGGTGGTGCTACGGCTTGATATACTTTTGGTGTAAAATATTTTACACGATTCACGATATAATTTAAAAATTTAAAACCACGTTTTTTTTTCGCACACAAAAAAAGTGATATCTCAACAAAAATACTACGCGGAACTTCGTGTGAAAAAAGGCAGGAACTATACACATATATAGGTAGTGGTTAATGATAAAAATGCTGGACAGTTTCTAAAAACTGTTATACCATGTTAAAGCCAAGTCTTTGAGCTATAGATATCATTAACGTTATAATAATTTGACATAAATAATTACTTGGCCACTGAGGTTAAAAATTTAAAAATACTGTAGCATATAGAGATCACCTATATTATAATAAAATCTACTATCATTGAAATATGGTTAGTGTATTTCTAATCAAGTATTTTTAAATCGCAAAGTTTTTATTAATTTTTTTTTAACGACATTTGGCAAAATGTTTATGTTGGTATAAAATTAAATAGAAAGTCATACAATAATTTTTCATCAATAGTAAAATAGCAGATTCCACGTGTTTTACGATGACGGCAACGTTTGATAATATACGAGTATAATAACCGGTGACCGGTTTGCCTGAAATGGATAATTTGGGTAACCTAAGTAGGTGGTAAGCCGGCGGCCGGTTGGTGGTGGTGCGATGATAACACAACGGTGAGACCGTCAT
Organism: Chaitophorus viminalis; assembly: GCA_025469195.1. Taxonomy (NCBI): domain Eukaryota; kingdom Metazoa; phylum Arthropoda; class Insecta; order Hemiptera; family Aphididae; genus Chaitophorus; species Chaitophorus viminalis. The sequence continues at coordinate 60,380 of JAIPRK010001380.1, read as the reverse complement.
GTTACAAGGGCGATGGGTCGGAGGAGTGCGCTCTTGTTGTAACAGAAATACTCGCCGAATACGAAATATCGGCCATAAAAATTAGCATTTACAAGAATTTGATTGTAACTTTTAGATAACTTTTCAATCGATTTGATAGCTCCCATGTGCCCCATATTTCTAATCGATTGGGGTACCCTATATGAATTAATATGTTCAGCTGTTTGCCGTGTAAACATGACCTATGAACACATGGCACCTGTTAATATACGATCGTGGCTACTAAGTTTTTGTTTGATATTATATTAAGTTTCTCGTTATTATACCGTCGTGCTGAATTTTAAAGAAAAATAATTCAATGTTAAGCATATTCTAACGACTGACGAGCCGCAGATTACAAGCTAAAAAACCGCAGCTAGATTACCGACGTTTTCTGTAGGTTATATTTTGTAAAATGTACTTTGCAGCGCGGGGTTAAATGAGTTTTAAAAAATTACAATTAGATTTATTTGAATATTAAAATGTTCTTACGTTGTTTATGGTGAAAAATATTGAGAAGTTGGTCTTCAGCGGAGAAAATAGGCTATAGTAGTACACAATTCTGCAGTAGTTTCACAAGGGTAGGTAAAAACTATACTGATACGTATTAGACAAATGCATTGTACCTGCAAAATATTGATAGCCGTTATGACGAAGATTTCTCCCCACTTTTCGAATGGATATCTACCAAAAACATATACATTATAATATATGGTCCGAATATCACGAAAAAGGTAAAATGCGGTTATAATCCTCTCTCCCTTACTGCCAAAGTGCCAACGCCCAACGGTACGTGAAACGACCTTCGGTCGGACGGCGTCGAGCAGGAAAGACGAACAATATATCGCTGCTTGCCCGTCCGCAATATCCAAATACTTGATTTAGTTTCCATTTTTTCCTTCGTCAACAGCCGTTTATAATACTTAATAATGATTTAGATTATACCATATCGTCTGATGTTTTATGCTCTTATTACACCGCACGAAATCTCCAAGAATAGATATTTCTATTAAAGAAAACATTTTTCGAGATATCATGCAGATGAAAATACATTTTAAATCAAAGTCTGCTAACGGTAGCACTGTAAAAAATAGAGTTCCTTTGCCACCAAGCCCCGCTACTCACCATTCGAAGTATACAATTTCAAACTGCTACACCTGAAATGTTTACCTATTATGTTATGACTAAAGAGTGTTTTTTTTTAGTTCTTAAAAGCTTAAAATATGATTTCTAAAAAAAAAACCCTAAAATATTCTCTAAATATTCCTTAAATTTATAAATATGCAAATAAATGTTTTTTTTTTTTTTTAATAGTTCAATTAAAACAATATATAACTTGCTTAGTTTTTGGTAACAACTAAGTTATTTAACTATAAAAACATAAATCAGTTTATACTTAGTTACCTATAAGAATATAATGAAATATATATATATAGACCTTGGTATTGTTTCATTGTAATAATGAATATTATGTTTTATTTTAGGGAGTTATGCCCAATTCGATTACAAACAAGTAGATAATTGAATGATTTTTAATTTTTATCATTCTTATATGAAATTTTTTTTTTTCCTAGAAAAAATTGTTGTTGGAAAAAATTACAAATCGATAAATTCACAATATATATGATTTTTTATGAACAAAATAGAAAATATTCTAAAATATGAAAAATAGACTAAATATTCTTTAATGTCCAAAATATGCTTAATATGCAAAATAAATTGATTCCTGCGAACTCTGTGATGGATAAATCGTCCATATTTTCCACCCTCGTAAAGCTGCATAAAGCCAATAAAAATATGTAAAAACCGAAAGATCCGCTATCTAGTTATGACTTATTTATTGTAATATTTGAATTTCTACAGCATAATATTTGCACTGCGGCATAAAAAAAAATGGACGGCTGAATGGGGAGGAGGATGTCGTCCTTATCGTGATCCGTTCTGTGAGTAGTGCTATTATCAATCCAAAGTTTACGTCCTTAATGCAATACTTGTGAACATATACGATGAGAGCACGAAACAAAATGATATCAAATCGGCGGCTAAATGTTCTCGGGCTTCTTGGCCTAATTTGTAAAAGCATTATTCACAAAAATGCTAGACTTTAAGAGGAGAGGCCTAGTGGACGATTCGTTCTAATGCAATGATCATAAGACTTACAACAATCGAGAATACTGAAAAGTGTTGTAAGTTATAAACTAATGACTATCTATAAGTTAGTTATATTTTTGTTATTATTTTGTCGAAATGTAACGAAAAAGGTAAAAACACGGTTAAAGTGTGTATTTCATTGTTATTTACTCTCTCCCTTACTACATTCGTACAATATGGTATACCTATAAAATGAGCGATAATTCTTTGGTCGGTCGGCCGCGGAGTCGGGCATCAAAGACAAACAATATAATATTGGTGATTGCACGTTCCTATAATATTCGAGGTCTAATTATTACTCAGAAATTCGATTAGTTTCCATTTCTTTCCTTCGTTAGCAGCCGTTTACAATATATAATGGATTATATTTGAAATTTGACCGATATTTTGTGTACTTACACCGCACTCTCCAAGAATATGTTCCTTCTTTTTTGTTATATTAAAGTACTTTTATTATTACGTACATTATAGCAAAATATGCCTTTCTTACAATAACATTTTTTTTTATATGTCGCGTGTCGCACAGAAGATAATATAATATTTTCAATCGAAGTGTGTTAAAGATAGAAGTACAAAAAAGTGGTGTCCTGTGAGAATTCTTGTGCCCTTACGTTCCACTCCACCTCACTCATAGTATAAGACTTCAAATTGCTACACCTAATCAAAATAATATTACCACTCTTTTTATTACAAAATTTATATTACTATAGTGAAGCACTATACTGAGTCAACCATTCGAAATATCGATTTTCTTATGTTTTAATAATTTGTAGTGCCAACGGGTTGCGGCGAATCCAGAGAATATAGTTGTTCATTTTGCTTTAACCAGACCGCTAAACAATAAGTGTAGTAAACAAATAGATAATAATCTTTTTTACAAAGAAAATTAGGTACTGGGAAATTTATATTTTTTATAATATACCATACGTATGTACCATGATCGGGACACATTTACAGACAGTTCGCAGCATACTAGTGTGTCGCGGAACATATAGGTCGAGAACCACAGGACTGTGGGTAATGCTCTCATAACTACCTTAGGCAAATTAAAGTGACACGAATCGGGTCGCAGTGGCAACGTTGGTGACTTGTGGAATGAACTACAGAAGAAAGGAAACAACTCAATTTATACTCACGGGATTTCAGGAATACGGAGATTTACAGGGGGTGCTGTAGAACGGCGGGTATCGCTGGTAGTCCGGCGCGTACACAACACTTCACTGTATTAAGATTACTAGGACACTAGGTAACGCTTAACAAGTGGAAGAATAGAAATACAGAAGGTCTCTTTTAATAAGTTTATTCGTTGTACGAACCGGTGGTACAAATGACAAGAGTAGCCATGATAAAAACAAATGAACGACTTTGGTCGTTAACACACAATAAAATAATGATGGCGCGACCACAGGGTGGTGCGCGCTGTCGTGTGGTTTCCGACGGATTCGGGGAGTTGACGGCACTGGTCGTGGAAAGTCCCCAAACACGGATCGATACGGAATCACAAATAAAAAAATATAAAAACCAACAAACGATTCTGGTCGTTATCACAAAAAAACAATGATTGCGGGACCACAGAGTGGTGCGCACTGCCGGTGGGTTCGGGGAGTTGACGGCGCTGGCCGTGGAACGTCCCCGAACACGGACCCAAACGGACTCTCAGACCGGTTCAAAAGTTCCACCGAGTGGACGTCACAGTCGATGTCCGCAATCCCCTCCCAGTGATGGATGGAGGTACGGGTTATCGCTGCGACGCTGCGTGCCGCGGTCTGGTGGTTGACAAGAGAAAAAAGGCATGATCGGCGACAGGCGTTTCAATAACGACTGCCGCACGGGTCCGCGTCAGGGGACGGTTCGGTCTAGTGTTGTGATCACAGGGTTTATAACAATTAGAAATACTTATAATGAAATTATAAGTTATAATAAACTTAAAGTTACGAGACGACTGATAAAAAAAGAATGAAGTGGTGTTTGCGGTTAAGAATCGCAACCATACAACTCAGCTGGCCAAATTTATAGACTATACCTTGAAAAATCTAAGTAGTAAGTACGATATGTAGATTTCAAACTAAAACTTGAAGTTTGTATTAATCATACTTACGTTGAATACTAATATGTATATTTCTGTTTTATTTCAACTGAAATAAATCTTAACTTTTGGTATTCATAAATAACAGTTAAAATTAAATTAAGCTAAAACTTATGTCAAAACTAAAAAATGTCTATGGAAACCCTTTTATCAATCTTTTTAGTCATTTTGATTATAAAACAAAAAAATGTAAAATTCCTTAAAATGTTTAAAATGTTAACATGAATATATCAATGATTGTAAGTAATAACTATTCTAGTTTTACTTTTATATTACGTACAGCCATATTTATATATTATGTTTTAAGTTTTCAAAAAAAAAAATAAAAAATAATTTATAAAAATGTTTGTAAGGAATTTTTCAGACTACTAAGTGTTATTAAAATGGTAAAAGAATACTAAAATATATACTTGGTTTAGGAATTAAGGTTTCATGTATTAATACACAAATGCGAAGTAACTCAATTTTTTTTTTCTTAGCCTCGCAACACTTTTGTGTCACAGGATATTCAATTTGTTCATAAACCTAAATTGAGTTAAGCATTTACATGAAATCACATTAAACAACCTTAAGATTATTACACATTTTATGTTGGTGACTGGTGTTAAGGGCATTTTTTTATACTTATCTGTAATCAATGAATTTAGTATTTTTATTTACAATTTTAGTCAACCTAAGTTTTGTTCTAATACAGGTAATATAAGAATATATATATATATAATATAAATATAAAGTTAATCAAAATAGTGTTCCTAATATATTATAATACATTAGCTTAGGTAATAAAAACCATAATCTCAAATAAATACATAATAATTAAACTGTTAAAAGCTACTATTTTATGAAAAAAAAGATGATATATATTATTAAGTTTCATCTTTACGTTGTAACTTAATGACGCGACGTGTCTTTCTAAATATATGACTGTCATCTTAAAGTTATATAATATAATAAAATACGTATAATTTTCATTAATTCAAAATTTAAATGATAGAAAGAGGATGATTACTTATTTTACAGCAGCGTTTCTCAACCTTTTTTCATTTACGTACCCCTTGACCTCTCATCACTGCTTTACGTACACCCAAATGTCAATTTCTTATATATTCACACACAACAAAAATGAGATATTATGAAATAAGTTCGATGATGGAAAATTTTAAAATAATTGTATTAATTAATTTAATTAGCCATACAATGTATGTATATATATATAAAAGTAATATAAACTTTACAATTTAATTTTAATGAGACCCTTAGGCTTGTTTGCTGGCACATAATTTTTTAAAATCTAGCTCCTCGGATGATAAGTAAACTCGTAAATCTGAAATGATTGACATTGTATTGAACAACGTTACGTAACCCGATAAGATAAAATCCAGTGTCTAGCTGTGCCACATTATTAAATATTTCACAAATTACAAACCAATTAAAATACACCAATTGTAATTTTTTCCGCCATTACGCTTTTTTTTCATGTACCCCCTCATACCTTCTTACGTATCCCCAAGGGTACACGTGGTACGTGTAGTACCACAGGTTGAGAAACGCTGTTTTACAGTAATACATATTATTGAAAACATTTTCACACTTCAAAGAGTTCAAACCACGTAATTTAGAAGGTCAAAATAGATCTCAACAATTTAATATTTAATCATATAAAATATCAAGTTATTATAGTATGCAAATTTCCATAAAGTAACAGATGGACTCTGGACTGTACCGATGGCTATCAGCGGTTTTGCCTATTTTATTTTGATTGTGAATTATGATGATTTAATTAATCGTTCGATCGTGACACTTATAAAAAAATAAAATTTGCATATGGATTTTAATAATTTTGAAATGACAGTAACAACTACTTCTGTGCGATCTCCTTTTAAATATTCAACTATTTTGTGCCAGCCAATTTTTTTTTATCAACAATTATAAAATAAAAATCTAAAAAAAAAAATCGAATATTTCAAATGCTTTTAAGTAGCTAAAGAAACTTTATAATATTTTGAAAAATATAACATAAAGGAAATGCCAATCTTAACAGCTGGTAAAAATTTCAGATTTCTGTGATTTATACTTTTTGAATTCTAACAAATATTTAAAATCGTTTGAGAATAAATAGATATTTAATGCAATTTCATAAAAATTTAATTTTCAGGTGGTTATCATATCTTTTTTTTCCTTGAACTCCGGTAGAGATTTTTTGACAGTTTAAAGTAACTTAAGGATTGAGTATTAAAATGTTAAATCTTGAGTATAAATAGAAAACATTATACGAATTCTCAACTACAAAATAACTTACAAATTATCGCATTTGAACATATATTACACAAATTTGAAATTAATTAATGTTAAAGATGAAGTATTTTGTTGAAGGACCAGTCTTAATGACGAAGTTATTAAAAAAAATGAAAGCAAGTACGATTGGCGCTGAGATTGGTAACAGTATGCGCCTAGTAATTTTTAGGATAGGCAGAATTGCACCTATAACTTTTGGATAGTTAACTTTGCGCTTATTAAATTTTGTATCAGCAATTGTTGTACATGAGGTTGATATCCGGTGGCGGCGGCGGCAATATGGTCCGTGCGTCGACAGCGGTTACACGGATGGAGGGCGTACAAGTGGAATGATAGGAATTTTAAAGGCGGAGTGGAAACAGTTTATTGAGTTTATACATGAGAACAAGAAAAAGAACAATTTAGTTATTCGGGTAAATCTTAGCATAGGCACTTTAAGATTTTAATAAATTGTATCCACTTCTAAAATAAGTAACTAAATGCACAATACTACAATTTAAGCAGTAAGCACAAAACACCGAGTCAAGAAACCATGAAATACGTATAAAGTATAAATAACTATAGAAGTGAAAAATAATATTCCAACTGGTTTATGCTAATTGCATATTTTGTGCAACAAATTAACAAAATAACTAATATGTATAACTTTTATGAAAAAATAAAATGTAACATATGTATATTTAAAAATATTAAACATAACCTAAAGCGTAGACTTTGTCGGCCGCCTGCAACAGAAAGAGAAAATATGATAACACTATAACCATGGATAATAAACAAGAAAAATATTATTACCATGGATTAAATCATATTTTATGATAACTAGGTAATCACTTAAATTAAAATATACCATAATAATAACACATGATAATAACAATATTGTAGAGCGGTGTTCTTTAATATTTGGAGTGGGGAATGACTCATTGGGTTTCGCAAAAGTCGACCTTTAAACGGTATTTATCAATATTGATTATTATCTTTATATACCTGGTAGTGTGGTGCATTAGTACGTGCTTATCAAATCCCGCGTTATTTTATATCTGCGTAATTTTGTAGCTACATATTAAGTAAAGCTTAATTAGATAGCTAATTGATTTAGCACCTTCACTGACAACTTTAAATTTGAATAATTCCGAAAATACTGGTCCGAAATTTGACTACGTTGCACCAAAAATTCCAGAAAAAATGAGCTGAATATTATTTTGCATGGAAAATATGGGATTCCTATTTGAAAAAACATAGTTTGTATCACCACAGGACATATCAAGGATTTCTTAAAAAAAAAAAAAAAAATAGTGGAAAACATAGTTGTTAAGATAATTTAAAATTTAAAAAAAAACAAATTCAAATTTTAACATTTTTACGACCAAAAATGGGGGTGAGCATGATAAATGAATCACCCAGTATATCGTTTTAGTAACTATGTTATAATATTAAATAATACCATGAGCAATTAAATAAATAACGACAACAGCAATCACATTTTTTGGGTAGCCCCATAAAATATAAAATATCAACACTCTCCGCCCGGCGCGTGACGAGTCCATAATAGTGTCCAGAGAACCCGTCCTAGCTCTATTAAATACGTAAATTTTTATACTCAAAAAGTGTGAGTGTTATTGTAAATGTTATCAAATAAAATGTGTTTTACTTATTTCATTATACCTCGATTCATTTAGTTATATCACAGATTATATGAGTATAATATTATTATTACCTATTATTATTATTATATAATATTATTCATATAATCTGTGATTATATATATATTTCCACCAATTTTCAATTCTTCAATACATGAAATGTTTACATCTTCGTGAAGTGCAAAGTAAGAGATTTAATTTATAAATAATAAAATAAGTACTATTACTACTTATATTATATAATATAGGTGCATACTCTATGTGTGATACAAATATTTTATGTTACTGTATGTAATATAAAAATATATAATTTAATATATTAATAAAGGAATGCAATCGAGTCTACAAAACACCAATAAGCGTTCATAGCTTAAATTCGGTTTATTACACATTAAATTTATAAAAATTAGATTTACAATACAGGCGAGCTAGTAAATCAATCAAAACTTTTGGAGACGATAGCGACAATTATTTCGTCTAAAGGCCTGATTATATAATCGCTATATTTGTACTGTCAGAATATTAATAAATGATGCTTCCCGACTCGTCGATGACTGATTGTGACTTTGAGAATTCATATGTAGCGACGTCATTACGTAGAAATATTCTCGTTCGTGATAGTCACGAATAGGGGATGAGGACGTTAGATAATTATGAAATTTTTGGCTCATTATGTACCTAAGCGACTCGTTTTCATATATTCGAGCATACACAATTGCGAACACAATAAAAAAAAAAAAATGGCAAAATCGATCCCACCGTTCACGCGTGATGAACCTGACCTTGGGAACTTGGAATTAATTTATGTATATATTTTTATAGATAACATTGTCTTCAATAAATGTATTTAATAAGGATCTAATAATACTTATTTGACTAATATATTTGAGATATTTAATACCGTAACAAACATGTAGTATAATATAATATAAAAATCGCCCCACATATTATGTCATGGAATCCACTTGGGAATGACTTGGCAGATTTGGCTGATTTTATTTTTGTTGTTGTTGTTCGAAATTGTCAGGACAAGTTTTAGAAAGAGATTTTACTATATAAAACGTTATTAATTTCGGTGAATTTAGCAAATATGTTACATGTTATTTCCCTAACTACTGCAATATGTTTTTAACATTCAATATTGCTAAATTTTTACCGGTACATAATTCATAACGATGGTAAATTTTGTACATGGTTTCAAAATCTCAACAAAAATATTTATTATATTGTCGCTAACATAGGTGCAATGGTACATGTATTATTTTATGTTATTCGTAAAAACAAAAAAATCTGATTTATCGTTTTCTAAAGAATAACAAGTATTTACTATTTACCCAAATGCTATACCATATGCAGTATTATATGAATTTACCGTGTTGACAGGTTTGAGCGAGTAAAAATTATTCTCATTTACAATATTATACTAAACATTTTGTAGGCTAAATAATATTATTTATTATTTAGTATTAGAATATATTATTTCATAATTCTAATATATTATTCTAGTATACAATTTATGTTTCATGACCCCAAAGTTATAAATTTAGACGACAAAACAGCATATTATACCAGTTCCGTTTAATATTAAGACAGAAAAGTTATTATTTTTTATTGATTTAATATTATGTCGTATAATGTATATTTTTTAAATGTAGATATATAGTTATACATAAATAAGTATGACTTAAAACTCTCACATTAACAAATGTGTATATCATTTAATAATTTGTATAAAATGTATGAAAATTTTAATTAAAAACACAATATTCTAAAAAATGTTTGAAATATTGAAAAAAATTGAGAATATTCGAAAATGTCCACAAATTATCTCATAAATGAATTAGTATTACGAGTATACGAGTACAACAACAAATACAATAATCTGAAATGTAATTTTATTTATACCATATATCTTATAAACATGTATATATACCTAGTCATTTTAAGATTTCATTACACTTGTAAGCACATTGACTGTACCGTCTGTACCAATCTTCAAAATAATGATCTAATCAATGCCATTACCTATAATTCGAGTTTTTGTTTGAAAACAATTTTAAATATTTTCACGGGGATTACTAACTACTTATTTTTTGCATAAAATGAAAGACATTTATGATTATAATTGGATGTAATCATATTGTAATACACTAGAATACATATTATTATTTATTTTATCATAAAAGAAATTACATACCTACATAAAGCGATATTATATTTGTAATCAATAATCTTAATAAACACGCTAAGAGCAAACAAATTGATTTTCAAAAATTAAAAAAATTATTTTCAATTTAATTCAGTATCTTTTGTTTTACACTTATAAAAAAAAAGCTCAAATGTATTATAATATTTACCAATTATTCTAATATATTAATATATTATATAACAGTATAAACTGTACTATTTGTATACGTTTAGAATATCATATATGATTCTCCAGGTAATATTGTACTCGTATTGCATAAATAACGTTGAAATTAAGTATTATCTATACCTTTCTAATTCAAATTTAAATATATTTGTTTGTTTTAGTTCTATGAATCAAAAAATGAGAAGCCATGGGAAATTGGGAAATGTATATAAGCAGAGACTAATGTGCCCGATATGTGATCAACTTGTCACTATGCATTTTTGTTTCAAAATTTAAGTCAAAATTGCTATTATAAGTCAACTATATTATTATTTTTTTTTCCATAAAATTTGAAATAACATTAAATTGCAAGATGTTATGTTTATATTTCGATTTACAACACAATTATTATTTGATTTTAGATTCTAAACGGGGTAATGGAATCTATTGGTTTTACAATGATGTGTGTTTTTTTATTTATATATTTATTTTTGTGTCTGACAGCAACTTTTCTGAAAGGAAAGTGAATGTAGATGGTACTTGGGTGGGTCAAAAATCCATTTTTTTCAGAACTTGTTAAAAGTTTCGTAAAAAAAATAAAAAAATTATGAAAAAATGGGAAATTATACGCAAATTCACGTTTTGACAAAATACATTTTTTTTAAATGCTCGAAAACGAAAAATCGCAAACCCTTGAAATTTTCACCAAATTTTTATATTGGCTTTTTCTATACATGGTTAAGTTTACAAACTATTTTGACATATTTAAACTTATTTATAGACAATTTAAATTTTCGATTTTTGTAATTTTTTTTTTTTTTGAAATATTTATAAAATTTATTTGACTATCCGAAAACTCTTGAAAATTTAATACAAGATTTATAATAAGTTATACTAATTGTAACTACAAAATATCGGAGATCGTTTCACTCAAATTTTTTTATAAGCCCATAAAGTTAAAATTTGTATAAAATATGTTAAAATCGCAATAATTTGCAAGTTATTTTCTACTTGAACATTCATAAATTTTTTTCCGTTTATATTTAAGGTCTAAGGATTAAAATTTGAATACTAGGTTATCCATAAGTTAATTTCCAAAAAGCTATAAATAAATAACGTTTATTACTAGATTTACCTATATTTTAAAATATGCGTCATCAGGTAGTAAGAATTATATTTCTTATTAATTATACTCCAACAGTAATAGTATTATTTTCAATAATCTGAGACATTATTTTAATTTATTAACCGTGGTATAGTCGTTTAGGCATTTAAATAACTAAGAATTTCGTGTATTATTTGATTTTAGATACACCAAACGATGTTTAGATACGTGTTAAGCCACATACTATAAAAAATACAATTGCTCGACTTTGTTTGCGAATGACAAAATAAAATATGTTATAAAATCTGTATAAACTAAATTAATTGTTTTCTATCGGTAAATATATATACTTATGCGATACCTTTATAAAGGACTGTTTTGTACTATTATTTAGAAATCATTTCAAAATATCTTAAATACTTAAGTATCTTAAATATATCTCCGAAATACGAAAATGATCTCTTTTAAACGAATGTTATTGATGATTTATTTGGTGGTTTGCATTCTATTCAAAGTTATTAAAACTGCAAAATATGAAAAAAAGGAGAATAATGGTAAAATACATTTACACACTATTTTAAGTACCTAAACTGTTTGTTTGCTTAATAATTATAAGTAATAATTTATTAAAGTGATTTATTAGTATTTTATATTATATAACAATTAAAATAATAATGGATATCAATAATTTATAATAAATTTTACTTTATGCAATTTTTATTTTAGTTAAAAACTGTGTAGGTAAGTAACATCTAACAATATTGTTATACTATATGACCAAGGTCACATGTCAATATTTACATTTTATATATTTCAATACGAAAATCTATGAAATGTAAAATAATTATTCGTGCTTAATAATACAAAATAAAAGAAAAAATACAATTATATTATCAACAATAGTGGCTTTGCTGTATTTAAAATAGAATTTTAGACAATACAAAAGTTTTCAAAGTTTTCAATTATAAAATATAAAATAGTAAAATGATATACTCAGGTTTTCTCCTTGAAACCTCGTTTCCACAAACGAACTTACGCCAATATCATTGCTAACCAGTCATCAGTCACATTATTAGACGAACAAATAATTCCAACATTTTTCAAGGAATTAAAAATTTATATTTTGATGGATCTATTAATGATTATAATTTATATTTAACCACTTTTTTCGATCCCGTAATTAATTTATTATTTCTTATGACATGTATATAATATACATATTATTATAATATATCATAATAATTCAGTTTTAAGATTTATCAACTTAACATCAACATTTTTCTCACTATTCTACTTTTCTTCAACATATCATATTATTATTCATATAGTATATTTGTATATTTATTTTGTATGGATTTGATTTAAAATAGCACTCAATTGTACCATAACTATAATAATATTTTCGAGCTAAATGTATTATGCATAAAATTCTTTAAAATAAATAAAAAATAAAATTATTCTACGATATGAACAAAACGTTTTAAGTTAATGCATGCAATTCAATGTAACATGAATTAAATAGATTTGTTAACAATCAATTGTGCATCAAACGATATAATTCGATTCACTTTAGTCAATTAAGATTATAATTTGAAATAACATTATTTTGAAGTATCATTTTCTTGTTATGTCATATTTTAATGTTTATCATTAATGATTAATTACAGAACAAATAGAAGTTGACCTTGGAAGTATGTAATAAGTTTAATTTAATAGCAAAATATCTTATGACAATTATTCTGAAAAAACGTACTAATTAGTAATTTCTACCATACTTAATCCCATATCAAATTTTTGATTAGGAATTAGTGCCGAAAACCTAAAATCGTATATATCTAATATTATTTTAAGTATCGGTAAGTAAAATTTTTAATATTTCTATAGTACTACCTAGTCTAATAGAATAGTGTGTGATAACAACTTTAAAGATTCATGTATCTAGGCTAAAAGCATTTTTACAAGGTTTTTCCGATTTTATCAATTATAATAATATGTAGAACAGTTTAGCAATTAAAATGACCGTCTTCCAATAAAAAGATAAATCAAACGTCTGCCAAAAATAATCAAAAAACTAATCAATCCACGCCCCTCAAAATTTAATAAAGAAATCAACATCGTTTGTATTTAATAATAATTGCTATGTCTTTTTAATACCCTTCCTAGCAAATACGTATTTTAGGATTTAAAAAAAGCAAATTTTATAAATATTATTAGTGATCAACTGGTCATTAACTTTTTTAAATTTAGATATAAACAGCTGTAGGTGAATTAAATTCCATCTGTCACGACATCTTAATAAAACATGTTCCCATTGTTTCTTATAAATATAACTCATGTTCACGGTAGTTCAATAAGGAATTAAGTGTATTAATAACTAAATAGAAATATTTAAAAAAAATTTAAAAACATTCTACACATTTTTCTACATTTTGTGGCAATTAATATAACCGTACTCTACCAATGAGCTGTTGAAACAAGATATACAAAATTTTAACATTTTTGGTGGTTTTCATATCTGTCATCATGTTTTGCGGCAGTAAAAATGCTTCGATTTTCTTAAACAGCAACTTTTCTAAAAGTAAAATGAATGTAGATAGTACTTGGGTGAGTCAAAAATTAAACTTTTTTAATTGGCTTTTCCTTCAAGTCATATTTTTTTTCAAAATATTATACATATTTTTAAGCAACTTAGAGGCATTGGATAAACATTCGATTTTTTTACATTTTTTTTTTTATAATTGTTGATAAAAAAATTGGACTCGTATAAAATAGAAGATTCCACGGAAGTGGTTATTATTATAATTTCAAAATTATTCAAATTTATAAGTACAATTATTTTTTATAAACGTTTGAAAAGCAAATATTGACAGAATATTTCAATTTAAATAATTAAATATAACAAAATAGATTATATAATAAATCTATTCTAAACCAACATATCATCTCCATTCAGAATCGTTATTCGTATACAATGATACCTATCATTGCATTCAAATTTAACAAACCATTGTAATGACCTATGTATGAATGAGGTGTACTCCACCCCTACTATACAGTAGAACGAGTCACATCCGTTTCTTTTTTCATAATTATTGATAAAAAAAAATTAGCTGAGACAAAATACTTGAAAATTGAATAAAATATTTCCCAGAAGTTAATAGTCAAGTGTTATAGTTATTTCAAAATTATTAAAATGCATACCACAATTTTTTTTTAATAAACGTTTGAATAGCAAATATTGACATAATATTATGTACAATTTAAATATAACATAATATATTACGAGTAAATAATATATACTTATTCTAGACTATCTAACAAATCACTTCCATTCAGAATCGTTTTTCGTACACAATGATACCAAGCATTATATTCAGATTTGAAAAATCCATTATAATGACCTATCCAATAAACCCGGTACTTTTAATTTTTTTTGTAGGTACTTACCGGTGCCTTATAAAGGGTATTGTTTTTAAATTATTCTTAAATGAGGGTGCTTACGGAACCGTGCCCCAGGGTGCCAAAAATATAAATACGTTTCTGTTTCAATCTTGTTATAATAATTTCATATCTAAAACACAACTATCTTTAATCAGTTATCCAAAAGAGTTATGGAAATTTATTAAGGACCGTAAAAAACTAAATACCTTTCCAAGAGTCATGTTTTTAAATAATAAAACTGCTCAAGACGAATTTAATATTTCTAATATATTTTTATAACAATTTTCTTCAGCTTAATCCCATCTTTGTCCATCAACTGATAGGTTAAGTGTTATGAACACCGGTTTATTGACCTCCTGAAAGTCGATATTCATATCCAAGTAGTTCTTTTTGTACTAGAAAAATGTAAATTGAAAAGCTCGCCTAGACCTGACGATATATTTGAAATTGTTCTAAACCAATGTAGATAAGCTTTAACGCTTCCTTTAAATTATCTTTTTACCCTCTCACTATTTTCAGGTACATCCCAGACTTATGGAAGTCTTCTTATGTCCCACCTGTTTTTAAAAAAAGGCGATCATACTAACATTATAAACTATTGATCTATTAGTATTATGTCATCCATTCCTCAAATTTTTGAATCAATTTTACTCCCAAAACTTAATTTCTATTTTTCTAAATATATAATGCCACAACAATTCAGAATTTTTTCCAAATACTTCTACTACTTATATTTAATGGATGTTGTCGAGAAAAGTAATCAGGTGTGTTAATTAATAATTCCATTTCATTTTATCGAAATATACCTTTCATTATTAATTATTTATCTGATAACGTTTTACTACCTAAAGTCGATTCGATTAAAGACCTAGGTATTATTTTTTTATGTTTACTTTCATTTTCAGTGCATATCCAATCAATGATAATAAAAGCTACACGGTCATTTGGCTTTATTATTATAGAAACACTCGTGACTTAAACAATATTTTATCTCTGAAAACTCTATACTAGGTACTCTCTAGTTCGTTCGATACTTGAATATAGCTCCATCGTATGGAACCCTTATCAAATTTTCTTATATGAAGTATAATAACTACGGGATCCATCTTGGTAAAACTTGTTGTCTGCGGAGTTAGCTACCATAAAATAAAAAAATTTAATTAAACATTAACTTTTATTTTATACGTGCTGTTATATAAACGCATTACGCATGTATAAAATATATTGTTACTGTTTTCTAGTCAATAGTCATATTCCTCTATTATCGAATGTATATATTTTTAGAGAGTGAATGTAATACACGTATCATTAATTTACTCACCAAGTATTCAATAGGGGCTGTAATATTTTTTTGATTTTATGGGTCTTATGTCTGACGTTAATGTATCTTGATCACAAACGGATGTTTTTATGACAAAACGGATGGACAGGATAGATTATTATGTAAGGAGATTTGAAAAAGGATAGTACACAGCCATACAGAATAGCATCTCGGTAATCTGGCATGTATCAGACCAGAGGACTGCTGCATTAACGAAAATGCTGGGTAAATGGAGGTTTACTATACTAGCCTTGTATGGGATCATTTTTATTTAATTAAAAAAAATATAATAATTATCAAATGCAGCTGGGATGTTTTGGAAAAATCTCATTATTAGGTTAAAATAAGGTATTACACGCAATTTTAATGGACAGATATTATAAAAACATTAAAATACTAAGCACACTCTAATACATTTTAATTTTTAATGGATTTGTAATTTTTAGAAGAAACTGATGTTGAATCATGTAAGTCTTAAAATATTTTACCACGATAACTACTTGAATTCATTTAGGTACAAACTGTTTTAAAAAAAGATATTAGTTCGTATAACCTTTTATAAAGTTCAAAATAACTCAATATTGATCTCAGTAACCCCATATTTTTCAGTTTTTTGTTTACATTGAAATATTAACTAATAAATTTAAATAAAATATTTCATATATATTCTTAATTTCAAATTTCATCGTCTGTATTTTTACATTTTATTTAAGAAAATAAGTTGTTTGCAGAAAAAAAACCACAATTGTCTATAAAATATGATTCATCACTTCAGTTTACAATCTATAACTTTAATTAAATAGATATTTTCTTAGGTAAAATATATAGGTAAATAATTATTTAATTGATACAGTTTATCTCAGAACCTATATCATTTTTTTATTTACCTATCAATTATAAAAAGATGATATTACTTATAATATAATTCAATTTGTTTGATCTCAAATCATTTTTGTATATTTTGTACAGACTTTGGGTATAATTACTTAACCGAAATAAAAGTATACGTAAAACCAGGTATTTTAAATTTCATTATTTTTATTCAAAGCTTTAAATTTCACAATAAGTTCAACCTAATTTTTTATAAAATATGTCATCAATCATTTACAAAAAATACCATTGTATGCACTTCTTGATATTATATTATTCCAAAAATCTAAACATTAATACAATTCAAATACGAGTATATTAACTGAAACATATGTAATAATTATTTTCTTTACATATGAGTATAATATTTCATGAATTAGTACTACAATTTTCAACCATTTGAACTTTGAGTTAAGAACACATTAATTTATTTTTGGGTTCAGGATTTTACTAACATCAAATATATTCATGGATCATACATAAAAATCCATTATTTTATTTCTTTTTTGTTATTAATTATTTATCAAAACAATAACTAGGGGCTCAAGCCATCTTAGAAAAATCTCACTAAATTGAAGTTCCCATTGACTATACATAACTAATATAATTTTTAAAAATCAAAAAATCTCACATCGGTTACTATTATTATTATTATTGTAAATTATTTTTAAAGATAAATAGGTAAACCAACTAAGTTGAAAATAGATGACTTTTTAAAATGATCATATTTATTTTGAAAACCGATATTTTATTGAGAAATTGGTTCCACATTTAGTTTTAATGATGGGTAAATAATATAGTTTAACCAAAATGAATATGACCTTTTTTTATACCCAAAAAGAAATTATTATAATTAATATTTTCAATATGTTTAGCTTCATCAATGAAACTCCCTGGCAAATATTGTGGTGAAACTTTCAAAAGTTCGTATAAGTATATTAACATTATTACGGTACTATATTATTGGGGTTTTCTTTAGAAATAAAAAGTTTATTATATGTTCATTCTAAATTTATCTCCATATTTATTATAAAGTATTATCTGTCATAATTATAAAAAGGTTTTCGCTTGATGTTTGCACCCACAGGCCCATAACAGTTTTAATTATATTTATACATAAGTATCCATAAAACAAACAAATACGAACAAATTTTTACATATTAAAATGTTATTTTATAACGTGGATCCTAAAGTTATAGGTCAGGCATTAGAAAATAAATTTTACAAATAGCGAAAAAAAAATCCAACTAAATTTTTTTTTTTAAAATCTATAACATACTTAAAGTCCCTATTGATCGGACTGGAGCTTTTTTTATAAGTTCATGAAAGTTTAAAAATATCAGCTTTTTGAATATCTCAAAAAATATTACAAATATTAAAAAAAGTTTCAAACAAAAGCTATTTATTAGACAATTTACAACAAAAAAAAAAGTTACCTTGTATTTTTTTATTTAACCAAATATTCGACAAGGTATATTTATTTGAAAATTGAGTTAAAAAATAATTAATCTTTTCTCTCTTTTTCCGTGTTCATTTTTTTTACACTGTATTAAATGTATTTTATTATTCTACAAACTAACGATGAACTATTCAATAATAATAGAATAATAAGTTAATAACATAATAAATAATATTAACATAATAAAACATAATAAAAATAAAAATGTTATTATGTCAATTGCTACCGAAATTTCCGGTAACAATAATGTTAATTATTACAAAGCATTTGAAATTAGTCTTGATCTATTAAACACAATGGTGGGTAATAATTTCCATGATATAAAATCGAAGAGGTCAAGTGAAGTTACAACTCTAGTTTCAATAACTTCAGTATTTAACTAATTAAAATTAATGACAAAATTATTAAAATAAACCCTTTATTATGGTTGCAACGTATTGCAATCTTAAAAAAAAGACGATGAATTTTTATCATACCTTCAATTTGAGTTTGTTCCTTTCCCGTTAGCATTATTTGATAAGCACGGACTAAGAAAAATGAAAAAATTAGCATTGTATGGTATTTTACAACCAATACCTTTAGAAAGCATTAATATAACTAACGCAAAGTATGTTATTGATGGAGGATTTCTCCTATATAGAGTTATTTCGCAAATGTGCCAAACATTTGAATTAATTTGCAAGTCTTATATAACAGTGAAACCTCTCTAAAATAGACCCTCTACTAAACGGAATCCTCCTTACAATGAAAAATGCAAATAATCCCGGAGCAAATAATATATGAAATTAACTAAGACGGAAAACTTTTTACAAAAGAAAAATGTTTGGTCCCAAACATCCGTTACAAAGAGGTTTTACTGTATTACTTATGTAAAAAAACATTTTGATACTGATGTAATTATTGTGTTTGATGGTTATAAAAACAATACAAAAATTATAAAAAGTTCAGAGCGTCAACGCCGTAGATTAAACAAAAATTGCTGTGATATGTTTTTGAAAGCCATATTATTGTTCTTGTTTCAAAAGAGAACTTTTAATCAAATGATAATAATAAAATGTGATTTATTGAAATGTTTAATATAAAATTAATTCATGAAGGGTTTATTATTAAAATAGCAAATGATGATGTCGATACATTAATTGTTAACAATGTCATTAATGTATCAAGTTATCATCTTAAAATTATCTTGGTTGGTGCAGACTTTGATTTATTAGTACTTCTAATTACTTTAACTCCTAGAAAAAATAACGTTTATTATTTAAAACCTAGCTCAGAAAAAATAGAAAAAAAAATGTATAGTACTGAATTTATACAAGAATACGATAATCCCATGTTAAATAAAATATTGTTTTATTGTGCGCCAAGTTGATGTGAAACAAAATCAGCCTCATTCCAAAAAGGAAAAAAATGTGTACAAATACTAGATAAACAGAAGGATATAAACACAATTGTTTCAATTTTTAATAATCCTAAATCATCTCATGAGGAAACAGCAAAAATTGGTATTAAATGTTTTTTAAATTTATACGGAGCATCGGAAAATGAGAAATCTTTGAACAAACAACGTTATAAACTGTTTACAAAATATGCTTCAAATAACAAAATTGATCTTACTTCACTTTCTCCAACAGAAGAAGCTGTCAGACAACATTCATACTGAGTTTACTTGCAAGTGCAGTTGTGATTGGTTAAGTTATATAAAAACCCCGAAGATTGGGGATGGACTTTTCAAAATAATATTTTGTCACCAGTATCCACACTGAAAGCTCCAATCAGTTAATTAAATGTGTAACATATAATTGTATCAAAGGTTGTGGTTACCAAAAATCAGGTCTCAAGTGTTCAATTATATGTGGACATTTCAAAGGCCAATAGTGCTCTAATTCTATAGGAATATAGGTTGATTATATGGAAGATTGTACACTTGTAGAGTTATTAAATAAAATCGTAAAAGAAAAAGAAAAATACGAAACATATAAGGTTAATCTACTACTTGTGTATTTGTGTACTTAACTTTAAATTATAATCATTTTTTTTTATTATATAAATTATTTGTATGATATCATATGTTTTAAAATATTAATTTATTATTCTATTATTATTGAATAGTTTATCTTTAGTTTGTAGAATAATAAAATACATTTAATGCAGAGTAAAAAAAAAAAAAAATTAACACGGAAAAAGAGAGAAAAGATTAATTATTTTTTAACTCAATTTTTAAAAAAATATATCTTGCCAAATATTTGATCAAATGAAAAAATACAAAGTAACTTTTTTTTTGTAAATTATCTAATAAATAACTTTTGTTTGAAACTTTTTTTAATATTTGTAATAATTTTTAAGATATTGAAAAAATCTCATATTTTTAAACTTTCATGACCTTATAAAAAAAGCTCCAGTCCAATCAATGGAGACTTTTAGTATGTTGTAGAGCATATTATATTGTCTGACCTATTAATTTCAATGGATGAATCTATTTAATAAAGATAATATCAAGTACATTTTCAGTTTCTTTAACATTATCTCAAATGTTTATTACCTAGATTTTGCTTATATATCGAAAAACTACCTATAAGATTAACATAGTTAGATCCATCCTATTTCAAGTTTAAACTTATTGTAGTTATCTAAGTATAATATACGGTATTATAGTTGATAAATGATGAAGTATGGATCTATTAAATAACTATTTTTTATTATTAGACGAAGAAAAAAAACGTGAGTATTTTTGTATAATGCATATTACACAATTACAATAATAATACAATTTATCAATTATTTAATATAATAAAAAAAAATAAAAATTCATAATAAAATATAAAATATTTGGACATCAGAATAACAACGTTAAACTAATATCTAGAGATTATTATAAGTTATATTTAGTCATCTTGTATTTGCTTCCTGTAACTTGTTGGCCATCTCTATCACTATTATATTTTTTTTTTTTTTTTTATTTTGTCGCTTCCTTGAGCATATATAATGAGGAACTCAAATTCATATTGAACGTGCATTCAGAGAAAAATAATTTTCTTAAAAATTCATTAAATCGCTTCTTCGTTGTCTTTAATCTAAATATAATCCTCAGTAAATGTATGATTTGTTTCCTATAATTTTTTTTTGAGATTTTCAAAATATAGGATAATGATAATGATTTTTATTCGTTCGAAAATCTTAAAATCTTATAATAAGAACGGAACTCCTTCCTATTTTCGCCAACGTCCTCTTTTCGACCAAAAATGAAAAAAAAATAGTTTCCTCTTTTCGCTTACAAATAATAATTGTATTCTTTTCGCCCATGGTTTCAAGTTTTACATTTTGTAAACCACTGTCTCAAAATGTCTTGACTGACTATTAATAAATATATATTAATAAAAATCAAAAACCCTTCGGTGCACTAGACCGACCAGGCCGATAACAATGTCTAGATTGTAAATATAATTGATATAACATACCAAATACCTAAAATATTATTTTATATTAACGAACTAGTGATCACTATTGATTATTTTATCATTTATTTTATAATTGTGTAAAAAAAGATATAAGTATCTAAGTATAATATATATCAATTATAAATCTGTACATAAATTATGTAGATATGTCGTACGTATTACCTACGCAATCTAGACATTGTTATCGGCCTGGCCGGTCAAGTGCACCGAAGGGTTTTTGATTGTTATTAATAAAGTTAGTCCAGAAATTTTGAGACAGTGGTTTACAAAATGTAAAACTTGAAACCGTGGGCGAAAAGAATACAATTATTATTTATAGGTGAAAAGAGAAAACTATTTTTTCATTTTTGGTCGAAAAGAGGACGTGGGCCAAAAGAGGAATGTCATTTTTGGGCGAAAGGTGTAACGCCCTATAATAATGATTGTTAGTATGAATGAGGTATTTTTATTTGTTTACCTCAGTGTCAACTATGATATTTTCCTAGTTGTTTGTTTTTCTTATCTGTAGTTTCAAAAAGACGAATGTTTTATTTATTATTTAAAGAAAATTAATTATTATTCTAATTTTTTTTTTTTTATTTACGATAGAAATTTTTATTATGTGTACCATTGAAGTTTTTGATTACGACAGGTTTGACAATAATTGTGACCATTAGGCCTCACTCACTTGTGTACGATAGTTATAGAAGGTCAATTTAACGGGAGATTATGAGTGGAACTCGTTAGGTGGAGGTTCGGTTTTCTCTCTAAGGTTAGGACGACCACCGGGAAACGGAACACCACAGAAATTGAAAGTCTGTTATTTTGCGTTTAAAACAGATGCTTTTATTCTCTCGGCAACGACTTCTTCTTAAAAAAAAAAAAATTAAGTTTAGCTAGATAAATTAATAACATGCTCATAAATACTATTTGAAAATTAACAATGTTGAATTTTAATCATCATTGTGTTTAACCTCATCTATATATATCATTGTACGAAATATTATAATGTGCATAGAATATAGTACCTATATTAATCAAATCATTTTTTATTATTTCATTAAGTGGTAAAACGTAAGTCTCATTATATAATATACATAAAATATAATAATTATGTATTTTAACTGCTGACTCCCTTTCTACAATTCTTGTACATAAAAGTATCTAAACAAGTTATAAAAGCTAACTACGTTTTGAACTTAAATACTAATTAGATCGAATTATATTATACATTGATATTTCATGAATTATAATTATTTAACAATTTTTAAAGCTTGAATAACAATTTTATATTTCATTCCAATGTAAACTTTTTACTTGTATTTATAAAATCATTATATTTTACTGTCATTACTTATTACTTTCGAATAACTTAAACACTAACTTAGAAAGTCTTCCAATTAAAAAATTAAATGTCATAAAGAGTACATTGCATGGCAAAACTCTGATTATCTAGACAGACTTAATGTTAAAACACATAGTAAAACAATAATGCATCAATATTTTCCATCATATTAGATAGCGACTATGAATAAAAATTATTAAAATCATATTACAGATATTTATGAATAAATTTAAAAAAAAATTAGCATCATAGTATAATGTTATACCTACGATGATTTTATTTAAAAAATATTTTTTTTTATGCATTTATTTATCAATTTTATAATGTAAATAATTCCTTAGTAATATTTTATGATTAACTCTAGAATGTGAACGTAAGTATTATGGTATTATTTTGTCATACTTTTTATTAAAATTATTATTCTGATATTGACAATAAATAGTTTCTTATTTTATACCTATCACATAAGTATATTAGAGTTTATATCAGTATATCAGAATTATGAGCCATAAAATAGTGTGATGATACAACGCTTTAATACGTATATGTAACTTGCTTACGAATCATTCAAATATTGACATTTTTATAATCATTATAACAGAGGAAATAATTCGAAGCTATGGTAAGTACATAATATACAATTTAGAGAAAATATAATGTGAATGTGTATATTTTGTAACTATGCTCCATTGAGTGTATTTAAAAAAAATATATCAATATTTTTTTTAGTAATTATTTATGAAATGTAAATTTTATTCTGACTTTTAATTACCATTGAGATCGTATGGTTGATTTGAAAAAGTATCGTGTGAAACTGCAAATCAATATTGCTCAATGTTAATTAGTTAGATAAAAAACATAAATTCATAAAAAAATTATAGTTATTTAATAGTTGAAAATTCATAAAGTTTTTAAAATTTATACTTAAGTTTCAAAATGTTAATAAAAGATTATCTATGAGTTTTTCTTAAAAAAAACTACAAACAAATTTCAAACGGACTTTATTAAAAAATGTATGAACGAAATTCAATTTTTTATGAAATGACATTAAAAATAATGACTTTAAATATTTGTTATTATTCAAAAGTAAAAAGGAGGAATATGAAACTTCTACTTGTTATTTAAATTAAAATTTTCTTTAAATAGTTTTTTTTTCAAAATATTTTACTAATTTAAGCTATTTATAGGAATTTGAAATATTCGATTTAATTTTTTTTTCTTATAATTATCGATAAAAAAAATATTACTGTTTAAAATATTTAAAAATTCAAAAGAAGATTCTCCAAAATTTGTTCTTATTGTCATTCAAAAATAATTCAAATATATAAGCACAATATTTTTTATAAGCTTTTAGAGATGAAATATTGACATAATATTTTAATTTAAATAAACAATATATTTTATATATGCGGTACATACCTACTTATTTTAGATTAACAAACCATATTCGTTCATAATCGTTTTTCGTATACAATGGATATCATTGTACCAATGCATTCAAATTTAATATATCCATTTTAATCTTAATGTATCTTAATGAAATGAGCTATGAACGAGGTTCACTACTCCCTCTATTGTACAGCAGAACCAGTCCCCGTCC
Organism: Chaitophorus viminalis; assembly: GCA_025469195.1. Taxonomy (NCBI): domain Eukaryota; kingdom Metazoa; phylum Arthropoda; class Insecta; order Hemiptera; family Aphididae; genus Chaitophorus; species Chaitophorus viminalis. Next base: position 35,262 of record JAIPRK010001380.1, on the reverse strand, counting down.
GGTTATTTTATTATAAGTACTATAAATAGTATAAAAATCAGTTTTTTTTAACGTAAGTAATATAACTTAAAATAATTAAAACATATAACATATAACATATTTAATAAAACAATTAACGTTTAATGAAAATATTCTTAACTATAATGATTGATTTGTTGGTTATTTTGAAATATATAGTTCTTAGTTCAAAATAGTTCAAATGTTGTTTCCTCTAGTTATTAGTTAAATCTACTCATCTGAACACTTCAAATGATTTTTATACTATATATAATATTTTTTAAATTATGAAGAATTATAAATTATGGAATGGTTTTCTAATAATTAAGAATTTTAATTGAATTTATGTTTAAAAGAATATTTGGATACGGAGAGTCCTGATATTGTTTTTAAAGATGCACTACTTGAAAAAAGTATGTTACATTATACCATTATTATTGTCATTATTTTAATATTTTTATGAATAATTATGTCTACCAGAAATAACAATATTAACTTATAGTATGAGTTTGAAATTTTTCTCACCGGTGTATAATTATTTTTTCACTACTAAGCAATCTTATGTATCTAAATAATTTATTTGTATACATCAAAATGACAATTCAATATAAAGAAATATTCGAATAGCTCAATATGGTTTTCCAATAATAAAGAATTTAATACCAAATAATGTTCAAAGAGTTAGAATAATGAACAATAATGTAATAAATTATGAACTTAAAATACATTTTTCTTAACTCTTAATTTTAAGAGAAGATACAAATTAGACAATGTAAGTATTTTACTTATCAACAATATGATGAATGTATTTATTAATTATTCCTCAAATATAATTTTGATTAAAACATTAAAATAAAAAATGAAATCATGAGATATTTTTCAATATTCAACAAAATAATATTAAGATTTTCATTATATAATATATTAAAATAAATATTATTTTATTTTAATAAATGCCATGATTTTAGCATATAACTTAGGAAAAAATAAACAATTATCCGTGAAAACTACTCAAAATATGTTAAATTTATTTTTAGTTTTCAAATATTTATGATAATTACTTTTGGAAAAAAAATATGAAAACATTAACATAATATTATTTTTTATCTCAATAGAGTATTTTAGTTGAATTATGATCTTATAGATATTTATCATGATACATGATATACTATGATGAATGATATATTTATTTGTATTTTTTAAATTTTAATACAAAAAATAATAATATTGCATTAATAGCCTACGTAGTTAAATATCTTGAGCATGTTTCTCAAAACTTTGTGATTGATGGTAAGTATGACGTAAAATATAAGAAAGATAGAATGATTAAATAAAGTGTCTCATTATTATATTTACACTTAATCTCTCGTGATTCCTTCTATGATCTACTCCAATACTGGAAAAAATAAAAAATTTGAACACTCAAACACAAGGAATTATTTCTATAGTTCTAACTAGCTTTTAGTCTAAAATTAAACAATAACAAATAGTAAAGTTAATTCAAATGATGTTGATTTTATATTGTTTATCGTTTCTAGCAAACTTATAGTTCACTACGAATCTACTAGTTAAAATCAATTATTTTATATGAACTGAAACCTTCTAACCAACAATCAAAGAGCCTTATATCTATAAGTTTTTGAGTGCTTTTTATTAGTTTATTAGGATTGTACTAGCCTACAACTGTGCAATTTCGTATGAACAAAAATACCAACGATAACATCGTTTATCAATAGTATTCATGATAAACATGTTTATAACCATTCAATTATGCGTCTTTTATGCGTTGGAAGTATAATTTTAGTTTCGTAAGTAATTAAGCATGATTCTTATCATTTATCAAAATAAATTCTAACTACCAATATCCAAATCCAAAAATATCCATTATCCAAATTGATTAGTGCCGCTGATTCTTATGACATAAATGGTTTGTACATAGAACCGTTTAGTTTTTAAAAAATAAAATAAAATTATATAATATGAAATGCAATTCAGACTTCTCTTAATGGTAGGTCTTTTATTATTTCTACCATTCAAATCCTTCATAAATATATTATATACATTTTACAAGATTAATCTGTACTGAATTTCAAATAATAAATCTAAATTATTGTCATCTAATAAAAAAGTGAATTTATAAAATAGATAATGAATGTCCATGTACTGTACAAAATATAATATTGAGCTGATATAATTTAGGGCACCTAATGCAATCCATATACCAATTTAGCAAATTTTTTAATGGACAAAAGTATTTGCTGCAAATCAATCTATAACAGTGGTTCTCAATCTTTTGGAGAATATTACTCATAAATCAGGTTTGATATTAACAAATACCCCCCTCTCTCGAAAAAATGTTCAATAAAAAAAAGCTTTTATTACAACCAATAAGTAATAATAATGGTAGTTAATAAGATGGTTGATATTTCTTATTTCTAGCAATTTGTTTTATGTTTGGTTCAGTTTCGGCCAATGCACATCATATGTCGTGTTCCAAGTTATCAATCGGTTTTTTTCTTTTGTTTTCATTGTTACCATTGTTGAAATACTACTTTCACACCTTTACGTTGTAGAAAAGAGATCAGTATTTCCAAGGATTTTTTCGATAATCATGGATACTCGCCACCAATTTTTCGCCAAATTATATTTAAAATATAATTTGATTGTAATACAATTATCAGTGTCAATTGGACATAACCAAAACTATTAACAATTATAATATTACGTAGTACACATGAGTGATGAAGATATAATGATAATATATATATATATATAAAATACATAAAACAAAAAATTGATAGTTTAATCTTTACCACTCAAAAAATTGTGTATTACCCCTTGGGGGAGGGTAATTATCCTAAGGTTGGGAACCAATGATCTATAATATTTCCATCCTTGTCTTAATGATTATCTCTTGTATTTATGAGTGAATAGTTTGAATTGTATTTACTTATTTAGTTATATACAATACGAATATTAATATTTATAGATAATAAACCAATGATGAATAATTGATTCCTATAGATTAAATTTTGTTATGCTTCTTAAAATATTTGAAGTATTTCAATACTTTAAGCAACCATAGTTGCTTATACTTCGTGCAGCTTGCATAAATCGTCAAAGGATTTTCGACATGATTGTCTAGAATGGAAATTGTATATAATTTTAAATTCATTTTTAATAAATAATTTTTCTAATTTAATAGAAGTAGAAGTATAATTAAAACTGTATATTTAATTATTTCAGATAAATTATTATTTGTGGACAAATACTGCGAAAGTAAGCTGCACGTGAAAATATTGAGGTTACTAATTAAATGCTTGTACCGATGGAAGAACATACTTATACTAGTTATATTTATAATTTTTAAGCCGGTATTGTACCTAATGAAAATTATATTTCTTTAATATGTACGTATGGTATATGATGATATATCATGCGAGTAGTAGTATCTCTAAAATTCTGACACATTCATAATAATTAATGAATAATTACTAATTGTAATTTGACTAGGTAACAACGGTTTATCTAGATTAAATACAGTTGGCTCTAAAATTATAATGATTATTATATTACAGGAGAAATGGAGAGTAAGTTGTAAAAATTCATCCAGTTAAACTTTTAAAATAAGAAATAAGAATACGTATTTTGGGGATTATAAGCCATGATTTTCTGTTTCTATCTATCACACGCACAACATAGAAATTTAGACGTTTATTATTTCCAACATACCGATTGATCAATTAATGCGATAAGAATGTTGAGAACTAATTTGAATTTGTTTTAAAGTCTTCTATAGATCGAATTTCTCACTTTTTTTAAATTTTGTGCTTAGCATATCCACACAAAAATTAACTTTTATTGATTTTTATGTTTCCAATTTGTTTAATTCTATTTTGTGAAATTTCGAGGGACAAAATGTAAAATGTGGGAAAGTCGATCTAAAGTACATTTAATGACGAATTTAAATCAGTTTTTAAAATTATTATCGCATTGATTGATCGATCATACGTAACGTCTAAATTCCTTTGTTATTATTGATTGTTTCAAACCAATAATTTAAAAGTTTAATACTGAAAAAAATCGATTTATTTCTTATTAAATTTATGTTTATGTATCGAATAATAATTGTAGATAAAATTCAAGAATGTATCAGTGAGTCTAATTAGATATTTTGAGATTAATGATCTTACTTTATATTATTTTAAAATTTTGAGTATTTATTATATTATTATGTTATTAAATAATGATAATACCTATATTTTAGAACTTATTTCAAATAAATATTATTCTTAGTTTGAAACATGGGTTTTAAAAATTAAATTCAAAATAGTTTGACCACTCATATTACAATTTTTTTTATAATGAAAATATAGAATTTTATATTCAACTATTTTCATACTTATTAAAAGTTTATATATATTATGCTTTAAAATATTTACCGAAAAATTCAGATCAGAAAAATAATATTCCAAGTAAATACAGTATTTTGATTTTAGGATTTCTAATATATTTTTTTTTTTTTTTTGGGTCATATTCCGATAGATCCATCATATTGAAAAAAATATTCAAATTAAATTATAAAAAATATTAATATCCACCAAACTTTTTTGAATAGTGGACATAAACCAAGATATAGGTGGTAAGTAATCAGTTAGTTCATAGTATAAAAATAGCACCAAATATTTTGAATACCTACCTTAGTTATTCTAAGTTCTAAGTCGACTATCTTAGTGAATCGGTTTTCTTTCTATTAATACAATATCAGATTGTATATTTTCAAAAATGTTCGTGCAACACCTGATTCAATAATAGTTCATTAGGAATAACTTTCAAATTTATTCTAGCATTTAAATATTCATAACCACTTTTTCTGCAATATGTTAAGTTTTTTTTATTATTTGTAAAGCATTAAGTACATCTGATGATCAGCAACGAATTATATGGAAAATAAGTAAGTAAAATCAACTGAAGTACTTGAAAATTATATATTTTCTTTAATCAAATACCTGGGTTTCTTATAGATTATGAATGGAGTGATGAGTGTATTGATTTACAATATTATGTGTATTTTTATTTTTTTTTTTTTGTGTCATCACCACGTTTTAGAGCAGTGAAAATACCTAAAATTATTTATTTGGCCAATATTCTGAGAAGAAAGTGAATTTAGAGGTAAAATTTAAAAGTTAAAGTTTATTGTCAAAAGTTAAAAATTTTCAATAGTATTCAAAAATGACAGAAAAAACGGGAATTTTTACGCAAAACCACTTTTTGACAAAAAACATTTTTTATTTTGCTCTAACTCAAAAATGATAACCCGCAATTACTTGAAATTTGGCTGTTAAAAAAATTTTGAACATTTAATAAAAGGTTAATTATAAGTTTCACCTAGTGCGATTTAAAAAAATCAAAAATCGTTTGATACAAATTTTCTTTATAAAACCCTAAGGTTTAAATTGTTCTGAAATTTGGCTAGATCACGATAGTTTGCAAGTTATTTTGTATTTAAATTTTTTTTAAATTTTTATTAATTATACTTAAGGTCCAAAATTTGAATATAAGGTTGTACATAAGCTTTTCTTCAAAAATTTATAAAAAAATTTGTACTGGACTTTCAGAAAAATTTTTTAAGACCGTCTGAAATTGATATTTTTCAAAATTGCATAAAATAACGATTTATTCTAAAAATATTTTAAATGTTTGTTATTATTTGAAAATTATAAGTTGCAGAGATTTGAAACATATGCCAGTTGTTTGGATTAGAGTTTTCTTTAAATTATTTTTTTCAAAATATTTTACTGATTTATAAGTAATTTATAGGTATTTGAAATATATAATGTTGATAAATAAATTTCACTGAAACAATACTTGAAAATTTAATAGAAAATCCCACAGAAGTGATTCTTCCTGCAATTAAAAAATATTTGAAATACATAGGCAAAGTTATTTTTTATGAACCTCTATAGTACAAATATTTACATAATATTATAATTTAAATATTATTTAATATAATATTCTAAACTGACAAATCATCTCTGTTTAGAATCGTTTTTCGTATAGAATGATACCTATTGCATTCAAATTTAACATATTCATTATGAATTATGTTCAATCTACTATTTACTCTCCTTCTTCGACTCTACTTTTCAACAAAGCTAGTCCCTGTCCTTTTATTTTTGTTATTAAAGTCATCAGTATTTGATCAAAAAGTACTCTAAAGAATTCAATCTTTTAAATTGCAGTTAATTTACTTTTAAGATTATAGATTCTGAACGGAGTGATGGAATCTATTGATTTTACAATGATTTGGGGGATTTTTTTTATGTGTCTTATGACACCTTTTTTGGAGATAAAAAAAGTTTTATTTTACAATAATTGTTCATTAAAAAATTTGGCTAGTTCAAAATACTTGAAATTTAATAGATTACTTACACAGAATTTTTTTTGCCGTAATTTCAAAATTATTCAAATCCATACACCTAATAATTTTATATAGGCATTTGAAATGCAAATATTGACGTAACATTTCAATTTAAATATAACATAATATATGATATAATATTATATTATAATAAATAACTTTTAAGTATATTTATTATCTGTGCAAAACCATATCAAGGCCGTACCCTATATATCTTCCAATCCATTATCCTCTGTGTTATGTCTTCTGCACTATGGTATACATCCCATTCTACAATCCAAAACGACTTTATAATAGAACCAGTAAAGCAATTAGCCAAAAAAATTAAATTTTTTTTTCTAAGTCTCAGACTCAATGGAACCTTTTAATCATTAAATTTACTTCCAACTCATTTCCTGGAAATTCTCTTCACTGTCATAAAAGAAAGTGTTGTTTGGATCTAATATGTAATTAATGATTTTATTAAATCATTTATAAGATATACATTTTCTCTTAATTTAAATATAAATACATTTAAACTCTCCAAAATACTTTGGAGAAGTAAAAAAGGTCTGCCGTGCTCTACTTAATTGAATTGGAGTACTTGAATTTTGAGGTAAATAAAGAAATGAAATCAAACCTTAAAATTCTGTGCTAAAACTGGCAAAATTGACTATTGAAGAAAATTTAATGACATGGAACGCATGCGCACATCGTCACAACTAAACGTGGTATTGCGAATGCAAAAAACTGGTAAATTCGGCCGTTTTCCATATACGTTTCATGTAAAATCAAAAAAAAACTGCCTTTTTCTGTATATATATATATCTGTTCACTCTGTGCTATGTCGTGGCCGTCGTTAAGCACAAAGAGCTCTCTAACGAGATCTATTGATAAAATAAACATTTGATGTAGAGTTTTAGCACTGGATTACCTACCTCCTCAAATATTTTATAATTTTTTTTGTTCTTTGTTTAGGTATATGTATTAAAATAGTTTATTTGTCTTCGAAGAAAAATCCTAAATATTCTAACACAAAACTGCTATATTCAAGAATCTCGGTCGATTTTAAATCAAATTTTACAAAATATAGATTATTCGAGATGAAATAATTTTATTTTTATGTAGAGTTAAAACCTGAATGGTTGGTAAAAACCATTATAAGCTTATGCTTTAGTATGTTACACAAGTCTGAAACTGTATAATTAAATAAAAAATATGAAATTTTCAATAAATCGATATGCATTTTTATAGACAAAGATTTACTAAAAAGTTGTAAGTTTATATATTATATATTGTATGCATGTTTACTTATTTTTATTGGCATTATTAAAAAACATCATAATCTAAATTATTTATTATGAATAATTTCAGTTTTCAATACTTATTTTTAAATTTTAGATTTTTTTAAATCTATAATAACACTAACATTTATTTATCGGTTGAATTTATTATAATAGATCAATGTTCTACATCTAAATTATCTAAATTAACAGAAATTAAAAATATTGTGTTATCAATAAATTTTTCATTTTTATGTGTAGTTCTTTATGTATTTCCTTATTTTCTGTTCATGCTCAAACACTATTTTTAATTTTTTATAAACAATTAAATAAACACATTTTTTAGTTATCGATTATTAGTTATCAAACTATCTATATTTATATAACAATTAACAAATTATGATCATAATATACTTATTGTAGTGTGTAAAAACATTATATTATTCTAATATTTTTTTTCGTAACATTTTTAATTAATCAAGTTAAAATTTTGTGTTTTACCTATACTAAATAAATAATTAATTAAAAAAACTGATTACTATGGATTTGGTATAGAGAAAAATAAAAAAAATGCATGATAAATATGTACTTTTGGCTAAAAATGGAACTGTAAAATGATTTTCAGTCAATGCAAGGTTTTACTTCAGTGAAGTTCGTGACAATCTAGTACCAAGTATGTATAATTAATTAAATTAATTTTTTGTCCACTAACATATGTATAAGTTTTATGAAAAGGAACGATAATGTTATTCAGAATATATATGTGGGATTGAATAAATTAATTAATAATTTGTCGATACATTTTTTTGATAATAGAATGCTTTATGTACAGCGTACATATATCTAACCATAGATTGAAACCCAATTTGTTATTGATAATCGTTTAATAATGTATTTTCTACGAGTGTCATATTAAATTAAATAAATAAAGACTGAATAATAACATTCGAATAATCATACTTGAAAATATATGGCAGCTATGGAAAATTAGTAATTTTAATTATTAATATGTTTTTAATCATTTTAGGTCCAGAAATGTCTATGCCAGATAAATTTTGTGAAGTTACTTGTTTGACGGGTTGGTTAAATCAAAATTACACCTACATTATATTTTATCAGTAGTATTAGTATAGCCAGAAAACTAATTTACTATATATTTATATTTTTTTCTGAATTAATAATTTAAATAAATAACGGAGTTAATATAAAATACTCGATGAATATGTAATAGTCTACTAAAACTTCATATTTTTTTAACATATTAAAGTTTTACTATAAAAGTAAAAGTTTTTTTCCTTTGTCGTTATTAATAATAAATAATAATATATATTAAAAACATGTGTCTTATTATGTATTATAATGTTAATAATTGTTGATACAGAAAAGCAAGGTAAGTTCTAATAATTTGTGATTTTCATCTTGCTTCATTCTTTATAAATATAACAATTATCATTGAATATTTGACTATCAATTGAAATTAATTTTTATCGAACGACAAAAATAATAATAATAATAATAATAATAATAATAATAATAATAATAATAATAATAATAATAATAATAATAATAATAATAATAATAATAATAATAATAATAATAATAATAATAATAATAATAATAATAATAATCACAACAACAACAACAACAATAATAATATTTACTGCAGTTAATTCGGCTTTTATAGCTCCGTCCACTGATGGGAACTTCAGGTCCCAAAACTTGTAAAGGGTTTATATAAAACAATATTTTTCATGACATCATATCACAAAAAAAGACAATAGATACAGGACTTATTTATACATTTTTTCACTTTATAATGACCAATCAACTTTTTATTGGTGTTGCAAATTATTAAGTATATAAATCTAATTTTCAATTTGGATTTTATTTTCAAAATATTGTCCTTATAATAGATGAGAGATATTTTTTTATTCATCCACATCAATTTTTTTAAAACCAATTGAGTGTTTAACATCAAATTTGTTGTATTTTATTTTTTATTTTTTTTTTTTTTAAATATAATGACTATAATTTTGGTTATTATTTTTATCTGTAATTTAAAAAGTATAATGTTTATCAAATACTAATGTATATTTTTATAATTTTAACTATTTTACTATACTGTGGGATGTAGCAATGACAATTTTTTTAATGACTTTAATATTTACAAACAAAATAAACTATCTATTTCATAATTTATAGCTTGTTCCGGTAAGTCTAATTGCATTTAAAAAAATAAAAATAATATTACTTTTAACTTTTCACTATTGATTTTTAATTTGCTATAAAATATTAAATTAAAAATTAAAATGTATGGCATTATTTAATTTTGTAATAACCTCAAACTGAACTATAAATATTAATAATTCCAAATTGTTAACAGAAGAATTAAAAGTTGCTGAATTTGTGGGTATTTATTTCAAATTTTCTTATTTTAATTTCTTTGTATATATTACTAATTAGTACATAATCACAATAATATCTTTATTAATTTATTATGCCTTATTTAAGTATCCAGTTTTCTGTATAAGTCCTACTGGCTAATATTTTTTAGAATATTAAGATAACAAATTTATTGATTGAAAAATATTCCCAATCTACCCAATACACAAAAAAGAAGACTAACAAGTCCGCAGTAATTATAAGGGAATTGCCGTATTATATGGGGCATACAAAGTTTTTTCAAATTGTATTTAACAAGAATTAAGGAAAAAGCAGAACTTATGATTCGTGAGTATTAAGGAGGTTGTAGACCGGGGAAGTTAACGACGGACCAAATATTTATTATTAGACAGCTATACCAAAAAATATGGGAATTCGATAAACAGATAAGTACGTTTTGCGTTGACTTTAAAAAACATACGACAGTATTCATAGGGAAAATCTCATAAATATTTTGAAAGTTGTCGATTTCTCCCTAATTTGATCACTCAGCATCATGGAAATTGTGGTCAAAATAAATGTCGGAAATATGAAGTTGGATCCAGTTATAGTAGAATTCGATCTTAGATAGGGTGATTCAATCTCACCTATTCTCTTCAATCTAGCGTTAGAAAAAGTTAGAAAGGAGATGAAAATCAAGCACCGTAAAGGAATAAAACTCCGGAAATCGACTATTACCTTATTGGCGTATGCCGATAAGGTGTTAACAGACGAATCTCAAGATGGAGTTAAACGGCTCTATGAAAGACTAAATGATGCAACACAGAAAATAGGATAACAAATTAATAAACAAAAACCTGATTATATGATTTTAGGAAGATATAATTGGATGGATCATGTGTTAGAGGTAGATCATTTTAGATTTAAGAGAGTTAATTCTTTCAAATATCTTGGCTCAATTGTAACTGAAAATAATAAATCACCAAAGAAAGAGCCGCGAGAATCCAAGCGGGAAATAGAACCTATTATAGTTTGGTTCAAAATCATTATCAAGAAAAATAAAGAGACGTCTGTATACCAGCCATATACGACTAGTAATATTGTATGGATCAAAAACCTGGGTAGTAAGGAAATCAGATGAAAATAAGTTCCTAATTCAGAAAGGAAAATATTAAGAAAAATTTTCTGACCAATAAAAGATGACATCATAGGAGAGTGGAGAAGAAGGAAAAATAGAGAACTACAAGAAATTTTTAATAAAAAAAACATAGTAGAGACGATCACGAAAACAAGGTTGTGATGGGCAGGACATGCAATGCAGAGCCAGAACTCTCTACTAAGAATGGTGTTGGAACAGAAACCAATAGGAAAAAGGCCTTTGGGAAGACCAAAATTGAGATCGGAAGATATAGATGTATTAGACTTAGGAGACGGAGTACACTGGAAGAGATGGATGGATAATTGATTGTGAGACGGGATGATTCTAGCGGCTGATAAACTCAGAAGAAGAAGAAGAAAATAACGAATTCGTTTAGATATCCGATTTCGTCACCGTTTAATATTCAAATTCTTGTATAGTATTTGGTGATTTTCCAGTAGATTAATTTTTATTGAAAACAAAAAAAAACTTATGAGGAATTTTGAAATCAATTTTCAAGTCTAACATTAAGACATTAGGATTTATGCAGTAGAGAGACTTTTTTAAATCAGTTTTTCTCTATTTATTTTTCCCAAAAGTTCATTTTTGCAAATTTTCCTTTCAGACAATTAATTTTCCCAATGTCGTTTTTCAAATAATTCATTTTTTTTATAAATATATTTTTACACGATTATACACTATTATTTTTCTAATAATTTCATGCTCTAGAGTTCTGCTAAAATACCTGCTTGTACTTGTCTTGTTATAATTCTGTTCTCAGGACCTGTGCAGAAGGTTAGGAGTGTTGGATGTTCAAGGGCTTTTTTCCTTATCCCAATTATAACTGTTATCATTTTAAAAGTTCAAAATTCTTTGAATTTCGGTGCGTGGTTGTGTTTATAATGTTTAGATATTTGCGTTCCATTATGAATTTATAGATTTTGATCAGAATTAAGTATTCTTAATGGTATGAGTCACTTGTATATTTACATTGCCAGTATAATCAATCTTTATTTCCTAAATATTCATATAATAATATAGGTATCCATCCATTTGTAAGAGTCATATTTTTCTATTTTAATTGACAAATTTGGCCTAGTTAAATAATAAATAATAAATAACTTAGAAATCACTAGACATCAGGAAATTTCAGGAATTTGTCTAAAATGAAACTAAAACAAGAATATTCTTTTCTTTTCTGATTTAATTCGATAGTGAAATAATTATGACATATTGACATTATATCCATTAGTATACAATAAAATTTGAAATGCAATAATAACATACTTTTTTCGGTATCACTGGCTTAAAATCGCAAATCAACTATTTTATATTAATATTATAGTTACTTATATTAATAATTATAATATACAGTTATTATACAGAATAACTGTATATAATTAATTGTCAGTACGAGTACAACATGATACGATTTTTGTGGGTGCGTTACTAAAATATAACAATAAAAATAAAATTATAATATTGTAGGTAATATAGTTCATAATACATATAATATATATGTCATATTTTATAAATAGGAAAAATGAGATTGTTATAAAAATTAAATTCAGAATATAATTGGAAAAAATGACCTACAATCGATTTATGCATTTTAACTACACAAAGGTTGAAAATTTTCGTCATTTTTGTCGATTTTTGTATACAAAATAAATGTGATGAAATTTTTAGTTTTTTATATTATAAGGAAAAACACACACTGTATAAGAAATTCGGTATTCAGTTTTAAGAGCTATTATCAAACTACAATATTCTTTTATAGACATTTTTGAAATAGTTATAAAAACGTAATAATTTATCTTATCTATAAATAACACAAAAGTCAAATTCTGTTCTTGTAATTCTCATAACTTCTAGAAGCATTTAGATAACTTCGCTCTGCTGTACAGTTGGGGTGGAATGCACCTCGTTCATAGGTCATTACAATGGATTTGTTAAATTTGAATGCAATGATAGGTATCATTGTATACGAATAACGACTCTGAACGGAGATGATATGTTGTTCTAACATGGGCATCTAATAATATAGTATATTATATTTAAATTGAAATATAATGCAAAAGTATGCAATTTCGTAAAAGTTTAAATTTCAAACGATCATAAAATGTTTTCCTTTTGGTCCAGTAGAAATTGTTTTATAGAATATTGTTTTATTTTTGAAGAGTAACTTATGGATAACCCAGTGCTAAAATTTTAATCCTTAAGTATAAACTGAAAAAAAATTATGAATCTTCAACTACAAAATAACTTGCAAATCATTACGATTTTAACATATTGCGAAAACGCGATTTATGGGCTTATAAAAAAATTTAATTAAAATGATCTCCGATAATTTTTAGTTACGATAAGTATAACTAATTATGATAAACCTTGTATTAAAATTTCATGAGTTTTCGGACAGCCAAATAAATTTTATAGATATTTCAAAAAAAAAATTACAAAAATCGAAAATTGAAATTGTCTATAAATATGTCAAAATATGTCAAAGTACTTTGAAAACTTTACCATTTATAGAAAACGTCAATATAAACATTTGGTGAAAATTTCAAGTGTCTACGTTACTTGGTTTTTAAGTTAGAGCCTTTTAAAAAATGTATTCTGTCAAAACGTGGTTTTGTGTAAAATTTTCCGTTTTTTCGTAATTTTTTATCGTTTTTTCAACGCTCTTAAAAATTATTGAAAAAGTTGAATTTTTGACATACCCAAATACCATCTACATTCACTTTCCTTACAGAAAAGTTGCTGTTTAAGAAAATTGAAGCATTTTTACCGCCCCAAAACGTGATGACAGACACAAAAAAGAAAAAAAAAACATCATTGTAAAACCAATAGATTCCATCACTCTGTTCAGAATCTAAAATCATATAATAATTTGTCGAAAATATTATTATGTAAATTTCGATAGTTTATAATTTATTTATTAATATACTGTTGAGTATTTCAAAACATTTTCATGTAAAATGAATAAAATATTGTTCGTATTTCAATAAATTATACTATTATATTTCATAGGTGAAAGTACTTATGACATGATTAATCGTGCTTTTTATGAGATTGGCAAGTATTATAAATCAAACTATTAATGAATAATTATTAATATTAGTATTTATTAGTTATTATATTAGTTATATATTAGTTTTTGCAAAACTATTACTTAATTAAATACATGGATTTTCCAATAAATTGTTGATTTTTGGATCAACACTCAATTTCTATAATACTTCCTATATAATCTGTGTTCCCTGAACTACATTTTTCGGTATAAAACATCCGAATCTAGGAAATTGGGCAAGCGGCGTTTTTCGCCCACGAGTATACATGGGAGTGCCTCAATATCTAAGGTTTTTGGCTATATAATAGAAATAAAACATTTTGAAAGTTTGTTTTATTTATCGTCACAATTTATAAATTTAAAATTATAATAATCTCTAAGGACATATAAATAATAATAATACCAGTTATAAATTATTTAACTAACTTTTTTCGTCTTTTTTTATACGTCTGAACGTTTTCTGACCATTTTGAGTCTAATGAGCGAATGAACCTTACGAGCGTTTACTGTAATCATACAACTATAAAAATATATAATAATAATAATGATAATAATAATAATTTAAAAATAATATTTTTGTACAAAAATCTTATTTAATTTCAATAAACTATTTTTATTTCAATTTTGAATATTTTTTTAAGTAAACATTTTTGAAGTATAGGGAAAATCAATTTTGCTAGATTGAAATTTTAAAAAGCAAAATGTATTAGGTGTAATTTACACCTGGACATTATTAATAATTGATAAAGTTAGTAAACAATTTAAGGTAGGATTAGACGGGTGTGTTACGAGGTGCTTAATTTGTATCTGCTTCAGGCGACATATAATTATACTCTAAATCCGTCACTGTAGGTATTTAACAGATCACGAAAATTTTGAAAATATACAAGTAAATATACTTTCCATTCGTATGTCAAAGTTACTCTCGATGAAATAATTGTTTGCAGTGTTCATACAATTTTCATATCAATATTATCTCAAAGATTAACATAAATACATCCTTATTAAGCCACTTATTTTCTCACTGAGGTACATAACTTACAAATACTGATGTATATTATCTCCCAATTTGTTTATTCTATTCACCTTCCTAGTTTTACTTATAAATTATATGTATGGAACCATCTTTGAAACTTATAAAAAAATTATCCACACTTCAAAATGTGCGGTATCCGGTTAATTCATCGCCAACAAATTCATCGTGGGTCAAATTAATCGCCGTAAAATACATTGCGAAAGAGAGTCAAATTAAATAACTAACATTTTTATCTTCATAAATTCATTTATTTATAATTAATTCTTAAATTATAAAAATGTCTTGAAATAATTATTTGGTCAATGTGAATTATTGTATTTATAATTAAATTTTAACTATGACACTTTTTCCTTCTAGGTAAAATAATTTTATTGCTATAAAACATACATGAAATTAAACACAAAATATTAATAGTAAAGCCATAATATATACATCGTGATAAAATATTTTCCATTATCATTTTAATATTATTATTACTTATTTAGTTTTCACATTTTGTATTTCACGTATGTTTTATACCAATAAAATTATTTTACCTAGAAGGAAAATGTGTCATAGTTATCATTTATTTATAAATACAATAACTCATTTTGACCAAACAATTATTTTAAGACAGTTTGATGATTTAAGAATCAATTATAAATAAATGCAATTATTAAGATAAAAATATAAATTATTTTTTAATTAATTTAACTGTGGTTCGCGATGTATTTAATGGCAATGAATTTGACACCGCGTTGAATTGGATGGTGATTTTATTTTACAGCGATTAATTGACCTAGAACCAAATGTACTGACTAAGTTGCTCAAGATTCTAAATATTTTTATTGTACTTTTTTTTTTTAGTGGGAAATAATTATAAAGAAAAACGTATGTTTTACATGTATTTATAAAATTAATATTATATTATACTAAATATAAACATAAGATATAGGTACTACGTGATAAAACCAAAATTTTAATATAATATACATTATGATCAATCAGTAGAATCAACCTCCATTGAATACGTTCACTTCCATATCCAGTTAATATACGTTTTCAAAAACGATTCTAACCATTTGGTAAAATATAATAAAGTCGCAATTAAAGTATATTATCGTAAAATTATTCTTGTATATAAAAAAAAAATATTAACTGTGCACATAAATAAGCAAAATTCATAACACAAAAATACACTAAATGTATTTTTTTACCATAATTTATTAGTTATTACTACACACCAAAAGAAAACTAATTTAACAATATTATATGAATATTAAATAAATATACAATAATTTATGTATGAGTGACAATATTGACCTATTAATTTAATAGGTATTGAAAGTCTTTAAATTAATGTCATTTTAAAATGCATTATTATTATTTTTAGATTTCGTGTGTTTATATTTAGAACATATCAATAGTAATTTAACTATAAAAAGTAAGGATTTGTTATGTTGTACAACACTATCGGATAATATAAATATATGCTTAATAAAAATTAGGAAAAAAAAAAAAACAGGAAACTCACTCTGCTATATAGTAGGGGTGAGTGGATCTCGGTCATCTAATAGATCATTACTCATTATAATGGATGTGTTAAATTTGATAGATATCAGTGTATATAAAAAACAATTCTGAATGGATATGATTAGTCAATCTAAAATATATACTTCATAATATTTAATGAATTGTAATATTTTTTCAATATTTGCATTTAAAATGTTTATAAAAATAATTGTGTCTATGTATTTTAATAATTTTGAACGACAGGAATAATAATAACCTATGTAAAATCTTTTATTAAATTTTCAAGTATATTTTCCAAGAGAGATTATTTTTATCAACATTTGTAAAAAAAAAAATAATAATAATCAAATACTTCAAGTGCCTATCAAGCTTAAAATGTGTAAAATATTTCGAAAAGAAATTGCCATTATAAACGACTGGTAATGGTTTTAAGTTTCTGCGATTTATAAAATACTTCCAAAACTTGACCGTATATAGACAATGCTAGTAAAATATTTTTGTAAAATTTTCAAGTTTTTACAGTTTTTCGTTTTTGAGTTAAACCATCTAAAAGTGGTTTTGCGTAAAAAGACTCATTTTTTGATTACTATCTTGGGGTTTTTCCTCACGCTTTTGAAAACTATTGATAGTTTTTTTATTTTTGAGACTGCCAAAAGTATCGACTAGATTCACTTTTCTTTCAGAAAAATTAATAAATAAGAATATTGAAGAAATATTACTATTCCAAAGCATGTCATCAAACACATAAAAAAAATTAAAAAACCACATATGTAATTTTAAAATCAATACATTCATCACTATGTTCAGAATCTAAAATCTACAAAATTTAGTGACTACAGTTATTAAATGTATCATTTAAATACTTCAAGCTTTTAAAACTTTTTTGGAATTGTAGTCAAACATTAAATTTATTTTTTAAATTGTAATTGGATTAAATATATAAGTGGTAGGTAATAAGTCTTCAATGATGTTATATCAATCTCATTTATAACATAGCCTCATTTATAGGTTTGAATTATATCATTATATTATTATGATCTTATTTGTTTTTTCTATTGGAATAATACAAAATTTACTATTACACAAGTAATTTTTTTATATACCTACTCTTTTTAAAACAAACAAGTTCATAAATTATATAATTTTTTTTATTTTTGGCCAAAAGTCAGTTGCATTTAGGTATTCTAAAAATAACTGAACTTAATACCCATGGTAAACATACATTTTATTATAATATAAATGTGAATCACAATAGTCAGTCAGAAGTCTTGTTGTTCCAGTGTTTGAAGAAAACTAGTGGATTCGTACACTTTTTTGGCATTTGTAAAAGTCATATGAATGAATTTAACAGTTAAATTATGTGTTTGATTATATTAGTTCATAATAATATTTTTCATTTTCCATGCTTTTAAATTATAGAGGATTTAGATGATCGCAATAAATTTTGTAGAAGTAAGTTATTATGATATTAATGAGTATTTTGTTTTAAATTTCTCTATAAAAAATTAAAAATCACATGTATTTGGCTTTGATAATCGAACTACAAGTAATAATGGCAAATTTTTAACGTATTTGCGAGAAAACAAACTGCATTAAATTTGATACTAAATAGAATTTGTATAGTGTATAATGTATCTATAACTTGAATATTCTCGGTTGACGTTAAAAAAAAAAAAATAAGATAACTCAACATAATATATATTATTCAAATGATTATAAATAATAAATAATATAGAATTTAATATTAGGATAAATAAAAGCTAGGTCAAAGCTTCTTTGCTATTTATTTTACTTATATCACATTTATGGCAGCGAGTACCTAGGATTTTGTGGCTCGCGTGGATCCTCCCCTACAACCATACACCGTATACTAGCCATGTGAGCTATTCACGAGGTGCAGAGGTTCGGAGGTTGAAAAAATAAAAATAAATAGCTAATAATCTATATCAGAATAAGTAATAAAATTACATTAGATAATAATTGAGTTTTATGTATGGTTCAACGTTGAATAAAACAAACTATTTTCAATTAATTATGATAATTTATAATGATAAAAAATGTGCATTTTATGAATAATAAATGGAATAATCAAATTTGATTTTGTTATCTTATGAAGCATTGATACTGTTACAATTGGATATACCTACTGAGGTAAGTGCCAACGTGTTATATAAGGTGCTAATCTGTATAGGAAGTATTCAATAAAAGGTGTTTCATTAAATGTAAACTGATGATCAAAAAATGACTACTAGGATGTATTACCAATATTACATTATATGTCTCTACATAAATCATTTAGTGATTCCATATTTGTACGTACTACGTATTGGTTATGGTATCTATATCTGAAAATGCTTATATTTGTTAGTTTTACAGAGTTCTAAGATCGTATTAAATAAAAATATTCTCGTATAATACACACGTGTGTTATTCAAATGATTTTGATTCTAATACCCTAATACCTGCAAAATCCATAAATGTGTGATCTAGTGCATTTATCGCAGTAGTTCCCAACTGGTGGTCCGTGGACTCATTTCAAGTGGTCCGCGATTCTAAAGAACTTTTTTAAATATTATCAATCCTTTAATTTTAAATTTTTTATAAAAAATAACGAAAATGTAATTCATATTCTAAACGGCTAGTGTACGTGAGTTTTTCATCATATTGAGAAATAGCATCATTCTAAAATCCAAGAATCACACAACAGTTCAAAGAAACGCTTGGTAATAAGTCACATTTGAATAAATAATAATTTAAACTTGTACAATTTTTTCATTGAATAATAATTAAAATAAACTTTTTCAACAATATAAACTAAATTTTTGATTTTATTATGTACATATAAATTAAAAACTATAAAAATAGAAAAAATAAGTGGTATAGGGGGGGGGGATAATAAATCAATCGTGGTCCATAATGGTTGAATATTTACAAAAGTGGTCCGTGCTTAGTGTTGAGTTGAAAACCACTGATTTATCGCAATCATGCATTTTACCTTGTTGCCTGGGTATTGTATTGATTCTTTCTCAATCTAATGCTGAATTACTGGGGGTCGTCCGTTAAGCAGAATTAGTCTTATATTCAGTCATATAACGTATCTCTATTATAAAACTATTTGATACAGTTAGCTATAGGTTATATTATTATATTGGATATAATTATAATCACTCAGTCACCATAATATGTGTTACCATGGTTCTTTATTTTAATCTTGAGTTTTAACCCGTGTTTTATTGCAGTTATATGTCAAATCTCTGAACTCTTACATTTTGCACTGTCAGCATGAGCTAGTTAACTATCGGTTGTTAACTACTATATCTATAATAACCATATAGTCTCATTTATTTTTTTCGAAGTAATTTCGTGTTCTAAACGCAAGTTTAGAATAGACTTACTATATTAAGTAAAATAAATTAGATAGCGTTGTTACCTAGAAATCTTCAGTCTTATAGTATCGGAATAAATTTATATATTATGCTGTTGCTATAATAGTTATAATTAATGATTACATACTCCATTTACTTATCTAGAAAGTAGAATTCGTTCTAAAGAGGTAAGTACACTCACAATTATTCAAGATACAACAGTAAAATAGGATATTTATACGTGTTAGGTAACGCATCATTATAGTTGTCACCTATATTGGATCAAATACACTTCACCGTAAAACTAGGTATTACCATTACATTTTTATTGTACCTATTTACATTTTCCATTTCCATTATTATATTCATTGCAAACCTACACCAACTAGGGTAACATTCTCATTTTTCTTCCTAGACCTCCCTTAAGTTATAATAAGTACGTGGGTTAATATATCAACACATTCCATATTTCTTCAACTATTTCTTATAATAATTTGTTCTTCTTTCTTACATCTTTTTTGGTTCATTTAAAATCCAATACTTTCAAATAATATTCAAATATCATGAAGTATTGGCATTTATATAAAATTTGACTTTAACTTAAATATTAGAGAATAGATTTACTTAATTAATAATTAGTTAAACGTTTTAATTTTATTAATTTAAGGAGTGATATACATCAAAATTACAAAGAAGAAGTTACAGAAAATGATAAATAATCTTAAATACTATAACGTGTTTAAAAGGTATGTTTTTGTAATATTTTAATAAAATAAAAATTTTAATTTTTTATTTTTTTTTTATTTAAGGAGCAAAATTTATAAAGATTACGCCGTAGACAAAAAAAAAGTAAAATAATTTTAATGTGATATTATAATTCAAATTATACTATTAATTATTAAGATTATAAGTTTAAAAAAATATTTATAAGTATTCAAATAAAATTGTGCTGTAACTGATATAATACATAATATGAGTAAACATATTTCTTTTTTTTTTGTACTAATATACATTAAATAAAAACATTGATTTGATTTAAAATAATTACTACAATAAATGTATGTATGAATGGTTAGTATATATTTTATTTTTCATATATATATATATATATATAAATATGTAAATATAATACTATGTTTGCATAAGAAAAATCAAGTACAATTATAAATTAAAATGCATATATTATAGTAAAATAGCTAAGAGGTAAATTAATATATTACTAATATATATTAATTCATTATACATTCGTTACTACTACTTGAAGTCTAAACATACATTTTATCAATGGATTAAGAACGCAAAAACAATTTTAAATCAATAATAATTCAATTAATTTTTTTTATGATTAGAAATAATATAATGAATTTTATTTTTTAATTTTTAACAAGGAATATTATTAAACAATTCAAACATTGAAAATATTATAACTATAATTTGTAATAATTATCACGATATTATGTATGCAATATATTGAATATGAGTTTCTGGAAATGTTTTTAACATGTGTAAAACAAAATATACATTCTCCTGCAAGAAAAATTGTAGTCAAGATAAATACAAATTGTTGTAGTTTCTTGTAAATTTTATAAGCTACACTTCTAAAATAATATGATTTTTCTCACATTATAAAAAAAAACATTTGGTAGACTACTCAGTAATTTATACCCATATCAATTTTGTTCAACATTTTAATTTTTAATTTGTGTGCTTTAAAGTCCTTTAAAACGCAATTACATGACCATAACTAAACTTCAATGATAATATCTTTCTTTGAAATAAGCTTTTCAATTAAATGGACCAATAGTATTCCTTGTTAATTATATTTTTTAGTGTAGTTCAAAATAATTATTATTAAAAAAGTTTTTAATTATAATGAATAAGAATTATGTACTATAAATATAAATTATTTGTGATGATTATTAATGTTTAATATATACGATCAATATCAGGAATACTGAAAAATATTCAATTTTATTCTATTTCTTCATAATATAAAATTTCAAGTTTCAGTATGGCATTTTGCAGCTGATTTCATTTATTACTTATTTAATTTCCAAATTTTAACATCTCCAGCCCTAATTTTTAATACAGAACCAAGTTTTTACTTTTTAAAATATTTATTCTTTTTACAGTTATAGTTCAAGGCGGGAATAAAAATAAAAAATTAAATATTAAGTATTAACATCACATCATTAAATCTAGATTATCGTTGAACAGATATCATTTTGTAAATTCCAAAACTTGAAATATGAAACAAACCAAATTCATATAAACCTAATAATTATGAATCGGTAAAATATATCATTATATACTCGTATGGCTTCGTAATACGTAGTTTATGCTATATAGTATATATTTGTATATAATTTTGAGGGGATATAAAAATAACAACTTTAGACGATCAATTTGGAATAACAACTCCAATTTTTTTTTTTTTAATAGTTTTGATTTGTCAGCAGTTCTGAAACCATGATAATGAGTAATGACGTTATAATCAACAATAACACGTTCAAAAGTTGTATATAGGAAATGTCTATTAGCATGTTAGAATTTTCAGTGTTATACATTTTATGTTATAACTAGACTTCTGTTAGTTGGGGCTGCACCCCAAACCTATCCCTCGCACTACTGGAGGAATCGATTTGGAAGTTTGTCATCCCACCCACGGTGATAAGACGGGTCACAGGTGGTAGACGTTGGTCATTCCGCTTACAGCAGAAAGACACAGTCACAGGAGGTCTGGTTATTTGACGTCTGTTCTATTGAGTTCTAGTTTGAAAATCACAAATTTGGTATTCAAGTTTTAAAGTCTAGCCATTGGTCGATTCATGAGGAATGAATAGGCGTTAAGTTCGATCCAAGAGAAAACCACAGTTTAGCGAGTAGGTAAGTCAGGTAGGCAATCCGACTGCTTTGAATCGCGGACCCAGTCATTGTGCCCCATTCGTATGTCTGGCTCTATTGTTTGTATCGAAATCGGGGGAAAAAAATATAAGTTTTAACGCCTAGCCGTTAGTCTTTTTGGGTGAAAATCGATAGCCGTTAACGTTATATACTTGATATAAAAGAAAAAAATTATAGTACCTAAATGAATTTTTGTGTAGGAGAACAGTGGTGTAGCTCAAATCAGCCAGCCAGGTAGGCAATCCCACTGCGTCGAATCGCGGACTCAGTCACTCTGCCCCACGCGTATATCCGGTTCTTATGTCTGTATTAAAATCGACAAGTACAAAATATGAGTTGTAATATCTAGCCATCAGTCGTTTAGACTGCAAATCGATAACAGTTAATGCCATATACTTACTCTATGTAAGTAAGTATAGTAAGTGAATTTCATATAAGAGAAAAACGGTATTGTGAGAATAAGCCAGCAAGGTAGGCAATCCGACTTCGTCGGATCGCAAACCCGGTCACAGGGGCCCACACGTATGTCCGGTTCTTTTAATGGTACCGGAATCGGCAAGATCGAAATACGGATTGTAGTGTCTAGCTGTTAGTAATTTAGGATACAAATCTACAAAACTTAAGAACTTGAAAGTTATTGCATAAGAAGATATAGTAGAAATAAAAAATTGATAAAACGCACATTATCACCAACATAAAGTTTTAATAGCATTAAATTGTAGATTAGTAGAGACGAACGCGAGATGATAACGCTCTCCTCTAAAGCTCGGCAACTAAAAATAAATTATATCACCAAAAAAAAAAAAAAAAAAATGTTGAATATAATGCAAAAAGTTCTAGTGGCCATGTAAAGAGGTATGTGCAAGTGGCTCAAATAATTCACATACATGGGTTTCGAAATCGAGTCCACTACTTATCTGCATCAATGCCTTAACTTCCCTACCTTACGACAAAGTTGGTATTGAGGGTCAAATATATATGGAGCAATTAAGAAATTTCGGATTAATTAGAACTTCTATAAAATATAATATTTAATTTGACAGTGCACAATCTAACTATTTACATAATATAAGTGTACAATTTACTGATAGTACATCTCAAATATTGTAAAAATAAACTGACAGTGGAAGTAAAAAAATAATAAATTTATGATTTAATAATATATGTAACCTGTATCAATTGACAATTAGAATAATAGATGCCAGTTAAATTGAATAAATAGTGGTGACATTAATGATTTAATAGTTTGAAAAGTGAAATTCTGTATCAATTATAATGATGTACTGTATCTACATAACACATAATATATATATATATATATATATATATATATATATATATGTACAATTTACTGATAGTAATTCTCAAATATTGTAAAAGTGAACTGATAGATTAGAATGACTGATGCCAAATAAAAATTTTAAAAAATTTACTTACGCCAACCAATTTTATACAGTGAAATAAAATGTATTAAATGCTGTAGTCAATGATATTCATCGTTCACCTAATAGGTACAACATTTAAGTAAAATTTATTGGAACAAATCCTTAGATCAGCCTGGTCTAAAGTCAATTTATTAATACCTACCTATTTGTATTTATTATTTATTTTATTTAGTTTTATTTTATCGATATAACGGACTGTGTTATTGGCATTTATTTATTTACAGAATATACGCCGTGAGGCATTGTAACATGACAATATGTGTGGTTTAAAATATATAATATTACATAGTGAAAACAAAAAGAAATAAAAATATTGGAGTGGAATTAATATTGGAAAGATCGGAGCATGCGATGGAAACATATAATAATTACATTCATAAATACCTGTTTGTTATTATAAAATATTGGAACGATTGGTTGAAAAACTAAATAAAAATTAGTAAAGATAACAAAACGCTTACAGTACTAACCTCTCAGAACTTTACTAAATAGGTACTATATAACATTCCATCAAATGCTGCAGTATATTTATTATATCTTCTTATATATAAAATTCTCGTGACACAATGTTAGTTACCATACTCCTCCGAAACCGTTTGACCGATTTTTATGAAATTTCATATGCATATTCAGTAGGTCTGAGAATTTGCTACAATCTAAGTTCGTATGCTGTGCGATAAGTGGTTCCGGTGTTATGGTCTCTTAAGTGCACGTTACTAGTAGTATTAGTACCATAGTATTGTAGCTCGCATGATATTCAATAATCATTGCTTTACCATGGATATATATATATATAAATCGTGTTCGTTCCACTATTTTTTATAACTCAAAAATGGCTTAACTGATATGGCTTAAAATTGCCGAAAGAAAAAAATAAAAATTGACTAATAAAAAAAGTATGAAAAATAAAATTCTCGAACCGGAACTACTGAAGCTACGGAGAATAAATTTGGTCAGAAGAAAATTAAAGCTGACCAAACATATTTATTTATATATATGCTATTAAAAACTATGCCCAGCAAAGACTGTTCCGTGCGAAGCAGGTTAATTCAGCTAGTATATTTTAGTATATATGAATCATTGCAGATGCATAATCGTACATAATAGAATCATAACTTATGAGTTATGACTGACAACAGTGACAACCTTAGGCTAGGTGCACGGATAAAGGTAGTACTTATAGCTACTAAGGACAAAACAAAACGTATACAACAAAAACAATATATTTAATGCACAAAAACATCAGTGATTTAGTAAAAAAAGTATTCTTGACGATAACGACGGGCTCCATCGGTAGTGCAGATTAGAAAAATATTAACTGTCTGTGGGACGGTTCGATTAATAATACTGGAAAAATTTGTGACTTGGGCGTCTGGAGACACGAACGACGTCGAACATTGATAAGCCGAGAAAACAGGGATTAACGCAATAATGTTATACGTTATACGCAATAGCGATATAGAATCTCCTAGAAACGCGATTTCGGAAAGGAGGGAGGGCCGAAAAATTCATAAAATGATGTTAACAGTTAGAAGAGAGCGAGTTTATAATGGATCCAAAGAGAACGCGGAGATCAGTTTGGAATAGGAATTTTAACGGAAGAAATAAGGTGAAAGTTAGGGACTCTAGAAATGGGTCCCTCTGGACGGGGTCACGTATAAGGGATGTTGTAAATATGTTTGCCAAAAATTATATTATAAACGATTGAATATCGGTAAAGTTGATATTATATGGTAAAGATGTATGCTTTTAATCTCTAAGATTTTTAAAAATCATAGCCTCTCAAATAAACCATGTGAACAATACTGTTATATAATACTATAATAATGTATATAACTATACTGTTATTACTGATAGTGTTCATATTATGTTTAATTCATAAGTGACACTGTTCTTATTGAAAAAAATACGATACAAATACTTAGAACAGTATACGCTCAGAAAACAACACAACAAATTATAATTATTGCCTTGAACATATTGTTTTATAAATTTATAAATAAAATACATTTATTTAGGAGAAACCAAATAAAACAAAATAATTGTGATGTGGCCCTCGAATAAAAGGTACATACATCACTAAAACGCAATGAGCTTAACATAATGTTTATATAATCTGTGCACTATGGACTATAATTTGTTTTAAATAAAACCTAATAATATTTAAATTTTTATCTAGATTCTAGACAGTTTTATATTAAAGATGAAAAATTGTAATATTTTATAATTTCAGTAAAACAAGGCAAGTAGATCATAATCAACAATCAATAATCATAATAATAGTGAATACAATTCTTCCTAGAAGTATTATAATAATGAAATCGGTCACGTCTCTACTTTCTTTTGATCTTTGGGATGCTTTTTTTTAACGTAAAGCAATAGAGTTAATATAAGATGTCGACAATATTTTTGAACAACTTTTTTTTGAAATATTTTGTGCACCCACAAGTTTAAACACAAGAAACGGAAAAAAAACATTGATCTAAATTCAATACATAATATGTTTCTCTCAGTTTATCAAACTTTCTAGTATAAAGTTGTTCTATTTTACAGTTATGTAATGTATTTAGTTACATGTTATTACGATTTATTCATGTTTTCGTCTAATATATTTTAAAAATAATCTAAACGGCGAAGTGCATAGGCAAATTTAGTACATATTTTATGTAATAGAAGATTCTGATTAATGGAATCAAATTTTATGAATAGACAATTGAATAATCAATAGATATTATTATTATGAAGTAGGTTAATTTTTATTTTTCCATCATGTATTATCAAATAATATACATGTATAAGAATTATTGCCCATTATACAAAATTGGTTATAACTGAAACTTTTAGAAAAAATTTATTGTCTTAAACAGAACTAAAAGATTAAAAAAACTACATCATAAGGATAATATATAATTTCATACTTACACTGAATTTTGCTTATAATTAATTTAAAGAATAAAATTTCAGTAAGGAACTATTCCAACAACTTTAAGTTTAAAGAAATGCATTCTAATGGTTTCTGATTTAATACCTGTACAATTTGCACTTGACAATACCACTCTTTTATACTTACATGATATGTAACGTTCTCAATTTCAAGGATATAAGAGATTTAATTAATTTACCAGGTCTACTTTACTAAAGTCTAAAATATTATTATCAGTGATACCATACGCATAGCACGTCCTTGTTCTTGTGTGTTAAAATTAAAAAAAATATGATGTGGTCTTTCAATAATTATATGAAAAACAACAAGTATGTATGTTATTTATTTTATACATAGAACTTTCAAGTACATACGAAGTTATTTTTGATTACTCATGGCTAGAAGATTTTATAAGAGCTTGTGGATTTCCTTCTAAACTTGATACATGCATACTGCGGTTGAATTGAATACATTAAATATTCGTTGATTATACTACAAAAGCAATCGAATATATTTCTTGTAATTTTTAATTTTAGAGAATTAAATCTAACAATAAGTTGAAAATATATTTTTTTTGATGTTTCGAAAAATTTGGTATGAAAATAAAATCGGAAGATCGCAAATTCGCAAATTTCTATTATAAACGTCTACCTATGCCAGCAAGTGAACATCTATGAAAACAAATATTTTCATTAAACACACAATTACAGAAATCTCACGAATGGAGTACGCTCTTTCAATATAATATTTGTTTATTTCACTAGTTTTTGAGAATATCCAAGTATAAAAATCAAAAATCAGATCACGAAGTTGTTAATTTAAATTTTTAACAAGAAATATAATCCTTTTAAATAGTTAAAATACTTCATAGTTCTGGGAGCTATACGAATTTATTTAATTTTATAGGTTTACAAATAATATATACATATTAGAACTAGAAATGTTTAATATTCAACGCAATTTTGTGAGTACAATATGTAAACATATGAAATACGAGTTTTTGCCAATGATAAAACAGATATTTACTTCACTTCAGCAAGAAAAAAATTAATCATATATTTTATTTAAGTAAAACCATTTGTCCGTCGACATTTTTCTAATTAAATAAATTGCAAAGTGCACGTACGATATTAATTAAGTGTCAGCATATTTAGGACGCACTCATGACAGTTATTTGAACGGGCAGGGACGTAATTATGAGGGGATATGAGAGATAGATCCCCCATATATAACGTTTTAACATTATACTGTCCATGTTTTCTTACAAAATACAAAATACAAAAAAAAAAAATTTAAATGTTTAGTTAATATATAGTATAATTTATTATCAAATTAAATCATACGCTGACATATTTTTAGTTGTTATGGTGTATATTTATCAACAATCTACCTTACATTATATGAAATTTAATATAATCTGTAAATATTCAGTCTACGCAGATAACGGACATAATATGTATAGCACGATTTACGATAAATAGACTCCCAACTTATCGTTTGTTGTAAATTTGTTACTGACCCTATGCAGTTTACACTGATCAACTGACAATCATTATAAACAATATGAATTGCGTCGTCACACCACGCACTAGTCCCTTCACTTTTGTTTCACACGTTTATTCAAAACATTTGTAGTGTTTTATATCAATCTAGGTCAGTGATTCTGAACAGTCACTGTTATTATGTTCACGACACATTTTTATCATTTAAATTATGAAGAAACATGAAAATAAAAATTATACATAAAAATAATAACGTTAAATTAAACAACTTTATGATTCTTATTTTTAATTTTTATTGTATAATATACTATTATATAATTAAAAATTCAACGTGATTTTTGAGTTTTTTTATTTTTATTTGACTGATATAAAGACTTCCAAACATTTTCGTTTTGATATCAACTTTTACGTTTTAATGTTAATTTATTCTTAATCCAACCACTCTACAATATATTCCAACACATGTTAGACATAGTGTATAATTACTGTGCTGACATTTCCAACATGTAATGAATTATTTTAACTTAAGCATTAAACACGTTTACCTATGATAGATACTGTTTAGTAGTATATTGTATCTTCATCAATTCAGTTTTTTAAAGCGGAATTATTTTAAAGAAATTAATATGATGTTTTCTAAATGTAAACTATTGCTAAGTTTTGTAATAGTTAGCTAAAATTTATATATGTGTAACACTGTAATGCTAAAAATACAAACAATGACATTATACTGAATTAATTAAAACAGCCGAAATATCATCAATTCTTAAAGGTGGAGATAAATATACAATTGATAAGAATAGATCAATCAGCCTTCTAAATGTTTTCTCCAAAATTTTCGAAAAGATCATAAAAATAGAAAAATAACGGGTTAAATGATAATTTTAGTAAATGTACATTTGAATCACTCTGCCTTATTTTTATGAAATTCAATGTTTCCAGGTAACCAGGGGTAACCATATGGCATGTAACCAGGGGTAACCAGGGCGTTTCAGGATGTTGCTTTTCTGTAACACTTTTCCGTGATGGTTTTCGATTCTGTGTGCCAAAGCAAAGACATAACAAGAACGGTTGGAATCGTATTGCATACGTCCCCCTCAATGACGCGCCAATTCCTACACACTATTAGTGTACATTGTGTCAAACTACACCGTACACCGACAAAAAAAAAACCCGAAACAGGTTAAACACACAAAAGGTGGGAAACCTATTGCATACGAGTCTGCAATGAAGTACCACATTTTATGTCTTTGCTGTCCTTGCTATCATATATAATTGGTGTATAATAAGGTGTATACTTGTATAGGTTAATTGATAAAAAATAAAGACATGACTGTTATTATGCTGTGCTCGGTAGGCTTCAGACTTTAACAGCCAACGACATTGTCAGACAATAAATCGCCTATTTATACAAAAACGTAGATACCGTTACCCTGGTTATTTGGTTACCTCTGATTACCAGGGTAGGTAATACACACATATAGGTCACTCATCTCTCATTTTCTCCTTCAGCCATTGAATTTGAATCATATACAGCCAAAAACATATAAATGATTCAATGTTTCCTGGTAACCCGGTGTAACCATGTAACCAGGAGTAATCAGGGCGTTTCAGTAATGCTTTTTTGTAACGCTTTTCCGAGACGGTTTTCGATTCTGTGTGCCAAAGCAAAGATATAAAATGTCAAAATAACTAAGCATCACTAGAAGATAATTTATTTCAATCAAAATCTCAATAAAGTAATAGTGAAAATTTAGGTACAGAAGATATATTAGTAGAACTCTAATAATATAGACACAAACCTAAAACAAAAAATAAAACTTATCGTATATTCATAGACTCCAGTAAAGCGTTTGATAATATCTTTCATAAGAAATTATTAAATACTCTTCAATCAATAGGTATAACTAAATTATATTTATATGTATACAAACTTTTTAAAAAAAAATATATAATTTTATAGAGCTAATGGTCTTATTTTACCAACATATTAAATGGGATTTACGTATATAAAATTTAATAATAAATATGCTAACGCTTAATTATTTTTATATTGATGCCAAACAATTTCTTAATAAGTCATTACTGCATATGATTTATTTCACAATGACTCAATGGATCTTACAATATGGAATCACTCTCTGGGGTGAACCATGAATAGTGGCACTTTTTAAATTACAAAGAGTACAAAGTTGAATTATAAAAATAATTTTGAATAAACTAAAAGCTTACAATTCTAAAGAGCTTTTTAGAGAAATAAAAGTTTCAACACACAAAAACTATTCTACTGAAATGCCTTATATTTTAAATACAAGCTAAATTTGATAAAATTCAAATAAATCTCACATAATATGCGCCATAATAATAAGTTAACTATCCTAATCATAACATTAAAATACAGTGGACATTTCGCTAAAGTAGGTTTAGAAATTCTAAATAATATTCCATTCAACATGATAAATGTAAATCTTACACAAAATACTAACTTTTAATTAGAATGTTCTTAACAAAGATTTCTTATCTTTTTCAAACTTAAGTATAGTATTAATTTATATTATGAAATGTTAAGTGCACTAGCTAATTATTAATTATGATTTATCTCAAACATACTTATATATTTGTATATATATATATTTACTAAATTGTGTCTCCTATATTACGCTTTTATCAAATGTTATTTGTTTTTATTTTTCTCTTATTTTAGATGATATGGTTATCAAATAATTAAATAACAAATAACCTGTTAATACTTTAATTTCATCATTATAAGAGTTATCTTTAGTGGTGAATTAGGCAACATATCCTATTATGTATAGTTAAAACCTTATTTAATTAATACGTATTACTGATATTCAACATGTACAAATTGTTTTTGGCCCAATTAATTATTATTATTATTATTATTATTATTATTATTAATATTTTCTTACAATTTCACCGAAACCTGTGTGTTATATACTCACATATGATAAACATAATATTATTCAGAAAATAATAATTGAATTTAAAATATTTGTATTGAACACTTTATACAAAGTCTCTCATACAAATATATAATGTTCTAACTTGTATAAAAAAACATTGAAAATATTAACTCAAAAGTTTGATATTGTTACAAATAGATAAATAAGTACCATTTTAAATTATCTACTGTAAATAATAATAATTTACCTATTTCAAGTACAGATACTAACTGTTAAGGAGATAATATTTTGAATTACAATATATTATAACCTAACTATGCTTAACATGAATAATATATATATATAATATAGGGTACATAATATATTCATATTATGTACCCTAAATAATTAATAGTAGATAGATTATAAACCTTAAAATATTATTTTTTTTACAAAGTTTTCACACATTGACAGGAATTAACATTATTTTGTTCGCATCAACATTCGAGATTCAACTGGTATTAACAAAGATAAGAAATCAAAAATAGAACTAAAAAACGCATACAGAATAAATAGTGACGATTTTTCTAACTTTCTGCAAAATACAATATATTTCCAATCCCTAAAGCCTAGACAATAAGTGTTCAAAAACGATATAATTATCTTGTATGAATTTTTTAACAATTTGATTGGTTGTCTAGAGTTCTTAGCCGAAATTCCTCTTTATATACCTAAATATATCTAGGATCTAGCTATCAAGAAATATATTGTAGTAGGTATATAATTTGTCATGTTAAAACTAGAGGTCTCGTTAGAAAACGTGAATTAATATGTACGTGAATACGGAGTACATGTGAATGAAAAATGTACATTCTCGTATATTAAATTCACGTGAATTTACTGCCCATGTTCAGATGAATTAGTGTTATTCACGTATTCACATGAATTAGTGTTATTCACGTATTCACGTGAATTAGTGTAATTCAAGTATTTACAAATACACCGTATATCAATGCGGATATACAGTGACTGGTTTTTATGTACAGTGATTGTCGATTGAATTTACTGATTATTATTTACTTTTAAGTTGGATACCTATACGTCTTACTAATATTAAATAAAATAAAATTTGTACTATCGTATACCGGTTTATAACTCTTGATAGAATGTGCCATTAATTTTATTAATAATTAATAAATTCGATTAGCAACAGTAATAATTTTACCAAGTATAAGCACAGTTGAGATTATTTCCATTCAAAGAATATTCTTCAAATATAACTTTTAAATTTTTACTAGTAAATAATAGGTAAAAAACGAAGTTGGGTATGGGATTATGCTAAACGAAAAAGAGATAAAGAATTTTGTGAATTGTGTGATGAAGAGGAAAACAATGAATATTCTTGTGTTGGTGGAACAACAGGGTCTTATTGCAATGTTGCAAAGCACGATGAAATTCAATCTATCTAATGCTTGAACGTATTTTTAAAAATAAGTGCCCAATTATTAATGTGATTGTTGATCGAATGATAACTTCTGCACAAATAGCCCAAAAATTAGAAATTTCAGAGCAACAATGGTCAAAAATAGAAATTCTTGTTACTCTTCTTAAGCCATTTCAGATTATTACAACACTTTCATGTGGAGAAAAACATTCACCTACTTCAATGGTTAAACCATTGCTTAAAAAATTATGACGACCGAAGTATAACCCATTTTAAACAAACAATTATTTCTGAAGTGAATGAA
Organism: Chaitophorus viminalis; assembly: GCA_025469195.1. Taxonomy (NCBI): domain Eukaryota; kingdom Metazoa; phylum Arthropoda; class Insecta; order Hemiptera; family Aphididae; genus Chaitophorus; species Chaitophorus viminalis. The sequence continues at coordinate 1,654 of JAIPRK010001380.1, read as the reverse complement.
CTTGAATGGAATTTTGAAGACGTAGTTTCTGTACAACAGATCGCGTCATTTTTAGATTCATGGTATAAAAATTTGGACCATGCACCCATAATTGCACGAGAAAGCGTTCGAACATACGTTATCAATTTATTAAACAATACATATGTACATGATGTATCTACATCATGTACATATGTAAATACACAACATGAAGTATCACTTCAAAAAAGTGCGCTTCGGTTCCTCTACGGTGATGATATTTCTAAAGCTAACGATATGATGACTGAATTTCAAAATTATTTAGCTGAGCCTTAGTTAAAGTTCGATTTAAATCCATTTGATTGGTGGAAATCCAGAGAAGAAAAATATTCAACAATTTCAATATTGGCCAAAAAATATTTATCAATTCCAGCCACATCAGTAAGTTCCGAGCGATGTTTTTCAACTGCTGGGAATGTGGTGACTTCTAAAAGTACATCGTTATTGACAAAAAATGTCAATTTGCTGATTTTCTTACTTATATCAAAACAGACATTTAATACCATAGTATTCTTATTATTATTTATTTTATGTCATGCTTAATGATTCATATTATTTATTTAGTTTTTTGTATTTATTAAAATTTTGCCTTTGTTAAAATTTATTATTTTTGTTATATTTATTATAATTAATTAATGTATAACTTAAATAAAATAATTATTCCTTAATCCAGTGATAAATTTAAGTATTTTTATTATTATTTATATTATTTCGTGTTTATAATAAATAATGATTCATATTATTTATTTAGTTTTTGTATTTATTAAAATTTTGCTATTGTTAAAATGTATTATTTTTGTTATATTTATTATATATATTATATTAATTATTGTATAATTTTAATAAAATAATTTTTCCTTAACCCCGTGATAAATTTAATTATTATATGTAACAATAAAAAATTAAATAATAAAACTTTAAAACACGTGAATACGTGAGTACGTGAACACGTGAATACATGTGTATGCGTGAATTAATTATACATATTCACGAATTTTTTAAATAAACGGTTTAATAATTTCGAACGTTAATTTTACGTGAAACTTAAAACTAACCTAGTATACAAAAGTTGCTGTATAAGAGATTTATACAGCTGTGGTTGAACTTGAATTTGCAAGACTATAATATTTGTATTTTAACATCAGTAGAATTAGGGTTCACAATTTATAAAACAACTATATTATACTATACTATACTGAATTAATTGATCGTTTTTAGTTTCATAGAACTTTTTTCGTTGCATGATTTATAGGATTTAGTTATATTTGGTGCAATTTTCGGACTTATTCAGATATTTTTGCATTTTGACCTCATCTTTAAATTAAAATCGGTCATGTTTATTTCAACTATTTTTTCTAATTTTAAAAGTAAATAATTTATATTAAAAAGAGTGACTATTCACAATAATGGCACAACCAAGGGATTGAGTGGGTTTATTAATATATTAATCGATAAATGTGGTTAGGTTAAACAAAATTAAAAATACACGAAGAACTCAATTTTTATACAACAACTTAGTTATAAGTAGTAACTTATTTAAGTAAAATATTATTTATAAAATCATGTAACTGTTTATATTTAATTTAAATGTATATAATTTAATGGAAAAGTCTAATACTAAGATAATAATAGTTCA
>JAIPRK010001379.1:8941-71440 GCA_025469195.1 Chaitophorus viminalis | reverse complement strand
TACTTATGACAAAATATGTAATAATATGTAATATAAAATATAGTTCATTGCATTGGAAATCGCTTGAAACGAATTTATCACTTACCTAAATTAATTTATCAAGTCACAGTAAACATATGTATTTACAAATAAATCCGAGCCCTAATAATAAGTATATGTGAGAATGGAGAAACAAAACAGTAGGGGTTACGTGAGTAAGGAGCTAACCAGTAGTAGCACTTAGCTTATTATGTATATTTGCATTTGAATAATATGAACAACTTATATTATACCTACTCACTGTATTCATTTTATTTTTATTAAAAAGATTCCGTTTGAATCTTACATCAAAATGCATATAATAACCTCTATAAACAGAAAGATTTTTCAAAATTTAAACAGTTTATCCGTACCAAATATTTTTGTTTGAATTAATGTTTTAGTATTAAATGTTTTTAAAAACTCCAATGATATGATAACCATTAAATAATAATCGTTTTGAATGCGCATTTTTGATTTAGTTTCACGTATTTCATACTTGAAATTTCGAATATAGTAGATTTTGTTCATTCGTGCCTACAAATGAATATATAATATGTTTTTCCGAACAAAATTAATATTAACAGTCAGTATAAGTGCAGTCTACTGAAAAATAATACCAACCAAGAGTTTGAATTTATTTTTAGAAATATTATTAGTGTTGTCACAAAATATATTAATATTAATTTGTTCAGAATAAAGAAATTATTTAGCGTGACTAAAATACATTTCTTCTATATTATCAACTGGGAACTTATTTTGTTATTTTAATTTTCCATGCATAATTTATCATCAACCGTAATTCTACGATGACATAACAATTATAACAATTCAATTTCTGTTACCGTTCGACTATAGTTTTCTATTATTTATTTCTGCTATTTCCTAAGCATATTATTAAAGTCGCCTTTCCCCGCTCATTATAATTATTAATTCTCGATAGTAATTTTCTCCCTCTTCAATCTCATGTTCAACCCCTCGATTCATCTCTCATGTGCACTCTCAATTTTCAGAAAATTCAGTGTGACATCAATTCCAACATTAATTCTTCAATAAGTAATGGCTTCCTCTCTAATTTCAGAGTTAGCCAACGCTTTCCAATACCTCATCTGATACCAACCTTCTCCTTCTAATGCAAACTTTCTATTATATCTTCTTTAATTTCCTTCATAACTTATTGTGCTATTTTTCATATTTTTACTTATTATTTTTTTTTTTTGGTTTTTTTCTTCTTTTTTTTTAACCCAAATATTAATTTATTTTTTTTCTAAAATTAAAAGCACACATTGGTTCAAAAAATTATATAGTTTTTGTAGTATTGCCTATATTTTAAAAATTGTACACACACACACACACACACACACACACACAATAATAATGAAATAAAATATGGCATAAAAATATAATAAATCACAAAAGTATATGGCAATTTTTTTTTATTACCACTATCTTTGATTCCTACGCATTTTATTTGTATTTATTTAAGCTCATATTCCTTCCATTTTATATTTCATCAAACGGTTATTATTTATTTGGTCATGATTTATTATGATATTTTGATTAACATCACACATTCTCGACACAAATCTATGCGACTGTAGGTTTCCATTGTTCTCGATTTAATCCATGTGTAGATGATTTCAATCAATTATGTAATTTAACATATTATACGGGATATGATTATACGCATAAAAGTCAATGTATTTATATTCTGCAAACCCATATCGATTTGTTTGATTTTTCTCACGCAAAATAAATACAATATCCAAAAAATGTCAAATACAGAATTTATAGTGTATTATTATTTTATTAGGACGAGAGGGGGAGCCTCGTGGTCAAGAGTAATAAGTCAGTTGTGCCTAAACTTAAAGTCGCAAACCAAGGGCGGCCGCGAGGGGGGGGCAAACGGGGCCATTGCCCCCCTGGGAATTTTTAACTGTACTTTAATATCATGCATGGTATTCCAATATACCATTTAATAAATATAATAATATTGTTTAAGTCATATTATTAAACATCTAAATATTATTATTTTATTATTAAATATTACTATTAATTTGATTCTACTATTATTTAATTAGTGAGTATATTATATTTTAAGTAATTTTTATCTTGCCCCTGGTGGGATTTTATCCTGCGGGTGCGCTTGTCGCAAGCTCAATCCCGGTCACCCACGATGGTTTAGATTTCTCTACGGGACGACCGCCCAAAAAATAGAAACCGCTAAATACCAACCAACTAACATATTATACCTCAAGAACAAACAAAACAATATTAAAAACTACCGTATACCACTGTGAAAAATTATCCGACGTTCGGCAATGTCCGTAGATTAATAAGAATAAAAAATTTACTTGGATTATAATTATTGCGGTGCCTATATATTAATTATTGCACGATAAATATTATATTAAATTATATTAATCATCCCCAAAAATACAATAATATAATAGAGTACTACTTAAAGGTAATTGCATACGAATCGAACAGATTATTTCATCATAGACGTGTAATTAATATGACGTGTGTCATCAGAGTAAAGTAAAATATACTCTTGAAAAAGCTAGTCTAATCAGTAAGTATAAAAAAAAAAATCAAATTAATTTAAGCATACGTTTGATTATCTACGGTGAAATTGAATACATCTAGTTATAAGTTTCTGGGGGACCTAGAGTATTCGCTAATGGAACAAGGGTATAGAATACACAATAATCGTCAACTATGTAAATATTTTTAACTTAATTTACCAACAATAAGTTTACATAATAACACAATAAGATAAGTATATTATATGATATCCGTCAGTTATTAAAAAGATATTTTGCGAGACACTGTTTGCATACTTAAACTGAATCCAGAGAAATCTCCACCAACAAGCACTATTTATTAATTCGTTCATGATTGGTTATAATTATTGATGTAAATTCAGTTATAAATTATCAAAAAAATATATCAGAAAAGGACAAAATTATAAAAATAATCATATAATTTAAAAAAAAAAAAAAATCTTTCAAAACTATTCCGAAAGATTTTTGACCCCAAGATATGCTCGTTTGCGTATTGCTGAAGTAAAAGGCTCCCACGATCGGTTATATGCAACCCACGTACACAAATTATATAAATATTTTTTTTTATTGTCAAGGAGATTTGGGCATCATGGCCATTATATCTCAACGATTATTTTTTTATGAAGACTCAATTACGTGTTTAGTTAGGGAGGGGGTGGTAGCGGCATCATCTCACCGGACGGCTGTGCCGCCCGGAATCGAACCGGTGACCGTACGATTACGCACATCCGCCTTATGCCGCTAGACTATGACAGTACTTCATACATAAATTATATATTTCTTCAAACTTCTAAGTAAAAACAAAACATTGCTTATTGAGTAATATTTTATTTTTCCCCCCTTTTAGATTCTGAACGGAGTGATGGAATCTATTGATTTTACAATGATGTGTGTTTTTTTTTTTTGTGTCTGTCATCACGTTTTGGGGCAGTAAAAATGCTTCGATTTTCTTAAACAGCAACTTTTATGAAAGGAAAGTGAATTAGATGGTACTTGGGTTAGTTAATAATCCAAATTTTTCAATACTTTTTTAAAAAATTGAAAAAACCGATAAAAAAATTACGAAAAAACAGGAAATTTTACGCAAAATCACGTTTTTACAAACTAGATTTTTTTTAAATACTCTAACTCAAAAACGAAAAACCGCAAAAACTTGAAATTTTCACCAAATCTTTATATTGGCATTCTATATACATAGTTAAGTTTTCGAAGTATTTTGACATATTTTGACTTATTTATAGACAATTTAAATTTTCGATTTTTGTAAAAAATTTTTTAAACATCTATAAAATTTAATTGGCTGACCAAATATTTAATACAAGGTTTATAATAAGTTAAAATTATCGTCACTAAAAAATGTTGGAGATCGTTTCACTCAAATTTTTTTGATAAGCCTATAAAGTTTAAATTTGTATAAAATATGTTAAAATCGCGATAGTTTGCAAGTTATTTTGTAGTTGAAAATTCATAAAATTTTTTCTGTTTATACTTAAGGTTCAAAATTTTAATATTAGGTTGTCCATAAGCTAATCATCAAAAATATATAAAAAAATTTCTACCGGACTTAAAAGAAAAAATTTTATGACTGTTTGAAATTTTTTTCTGTTTATACTTAAGGTTCAAAATTTTAACACTAGGTTGTCCATAAGCTAATCGTCAAAAATATATAAAAAAAATTTCTACCGGACTTAAAAAAAAATTTTATGATTGTTTTAAATTTAAATTTTTACGAAATTGCATTATAATTCAATTTAAATATAAAATACATCTATCATTGCATTCAAATTTAATAAATCCATTGTAATAATGACCTATCCTATAAACGAGGTGCACTCCACCCCCAACTGTACAGCAAAGCGAGGCCCATCCGTTTTTTTATTTACATATAATACGTTTTTTTTCTCTGAACAACGAAATACCTTTTCAATGTCACAAGTAGAAAATTGTACCTTGCCCACTGCAGTAAACCTTAACCTAACAATTGCACATAAACTCAAATGGATTAAGATACTTCCAATCATGTTTAGGTTTCAAACTATTTCTGTTTTTTTGTGTGCTCTTTTATTTTTAATTTTTTTTTTTTTTTTTGAGGGGGTGGGATAAATAATATTTTTGATGTAAGTAATGAATAAATTATAATATTAAATAATATATTGCTTAACATAGTTATCGGGTTGTTCGCTGAATGCCCAACACTCTGATGTCCTTAAATTGCCTAAATATAGCGCCGTCTTACACGTTTCAATATAATTTATTTATATGAAATAACATTATAATGCCACAATACATTATATATTACCATATTATATGATATATTATAACCTTTTTTATTATTTTACGTGCATATTTTCAAATAATTATGTTGACCAGTTTGGTTAATAACCAACCGAAGAGGCAAAAAACTTTAAAAACAATTCTTACTCATTTGTACCAGTCCGATATTTTTTGGTTTCTATAAACAAAGTATCGAAAACTGTATTGTACCTCTCTTTTTCTTTTTCCTTTTAATATCTTATTATTTAATTCATTAGTTGTGGAGTTTTTACCATAGGCCAAATAAAATTTCGAAAATTATATAAACGTATTTCTATAATATTATATGTATATTACTTTCGATCTTACAAAGACAATAATGATAATGTTCGTCTTAATGTAAAATTCAAATTCAATTTGTTAAATACAATTAATGTATACGAACTGGAAGTGCATTTATTTGAAGGTTTCGTTGTATTTGAATTATTAATATTTAATAGTACTTTCTTTTATTATTGAATGTCCATGTTACGTAAGCATAATGAACAGTTTAAAAATGTATTTTTTCATAATAATAGTACTAAATATTTTATAAAATGTAGGATTTTTACCAGAAATTAATCTCACATAAATATTATCATCATCATTTCACTTAATCCAGCACATTTTCAATTTAATGAAAATTGCTTAAAGGTTACACGTTTGCCTGTGAAATAACATGATTTTCATACAGAGTAGTGATTCTTTTTCAAAAATTTCTATCATCACTATTCGTACGAGTATATTACAATGCACACACCTATAAAAATACTTAGCTCTTAAAAATGGCAAAAATATTTCTCACTGTTAAATACGTCTAAAAACTGAAATGTTGTAATTCACAAAATGTAATTTAAAGATTATAAATTAACTAACTAATCACAATTAAAATAACTAATTTATATATTTATTGAATTTTGTATACACAAATCGTATAATTTGCTTAGTTTCGTATAAATATGACCGTTAAAATACTTTGAGAGCATAAAATGATATAACTGATGATAACTCCAAAATGACTTTATTATACAATTGGTAATAAGTGTTTTTTTTATTTTTTTTTATTTTTTTACTCGCATTAAAGGGATAGGGGTATATGAATATTGTTGGCCATTCGCTATTTGAGTGTTCCTACGGATCGATAAATATAGTAAGTAAGTAAAAAAATTAAATGTTTACCGAAATTGGGTGTAATGTAATGATTTATCACAGTCCATACCAATAAGCCCGTTAGCTGAGGTAATATACTGTATAATACAGATCATAGACTTACGCCAGTCTCAATAAAGGTTTCGTATGAAATTTGACAGTAGCAAATATACTGTAAAACTAATTTCATTTTTTCCCCATATATACATTTAATATATATATATATATATATATAACCGAGTAGATAACATATACCTACAATAGAATATCGTGTCAATTGACTGTATTTTATTTTTCCTAAATACAATTTTTTCACCTTGCGAAAAATATTTGCGAAAAAAAAATTATAGCTGTTCGGCATTTAACACGTTTCTATCCGAGTTTTACGATCAGTTCAACGTTTCAACGTTAGACTATTTACTTTAGAGCTAATAAAATAAAATAGAGATTTTACGTTTTTTTTTTTTTTCGTTGGGACTTATATATTGGTGGAAGTGAATGAAAAAATAAATCTTATCGTTTTCCATCGTTAATCGTTACAGATAGAACGAAAATTCTAAAAAGCAAACCGAATATAATATTATGTTTGTATAATATAATATTATCACATTCTGGTGTATTGAACGGAACGTAAGTAGAACAAAAAGTATTACACGGCACGATGGGCTCGCACCAGAGCTTTATGAATAAAAATAATTTATTGTTGGTCCCACGTCAGCTTCTGCGAATTAGTCGTAACAGTGACGTATCTAGGGGGAGTGACTCATGGATAATACCCTTCCACCCCTCATTGGCCGTATTTGTAATTTTTCTTTTTTTTTTCTTGAACGCATACTAAAATAAGACTATAAGTTATGTGCTAACTTAATAATTGACATAAAATTTAAATAAACTATATGCATTAACATTAGATAATTGGTTGATTATTTTTTTTGGTAAAATTTTAGAACATGCAGTGTGCTTCACCTCCTCTAAAAAAAACATTGCGGATATACCACTGAGTCATAGTGCTTGATTCATCGAGAAAAAGGACGAAAACAAAGCGGAATAAAACTATTTTGATAACACTTAGTACAATGTGTTTATAGTGAGCGAAAATCGAAGACAAAATAAAACACTGCGTGGCGTGCGTGCTTACCGGGAAAGGATCTGAGGTTTATGAGACTCGTGACTTTTCTTCCGGCCGTGGTCGCGAAGCACCGGCTTTAAACAACCCCTAAATAAGCCAATGTGTCTGAGGGTTTTCCGTGTACTAAAGTGTATTGGTTAGAAGAAACTTTATTAAAAAATGTTTACGGCTAAACCTTGCAGTTTCGTTTCGCATAATGACTGTGTGACGTCGTTCGAGAGGCAGCCAGGCTCTTCGAATCATCTCTGAGTATAATAAATTGAGACCTCGTATATTAATAACCGCATCGTATTACGTATTACATACTGTAATAGTATAGTAGTTTATTGGCACAACAAATCTTTCCACGTGAAATTCACATAAAGTTTTTACTCACTTGAAAAATTTGTTTTTTTTTTATCAATTTTTCGGTTTTTTTATATGGTTAAAATTTTATAAGTGTGCCTACTATTATATTTCTTAACTTATATCCAGTATGTTATTTGAATTTATTTTTTTAACAAAAACACGCACACGTTAAATTTTACGCACCAACGTTTGATACGGTGCTAAACAATACATTATACTGTTTACAGATTGCAGTAAATACTATTTTTACATGGCCATCGGTGGGGGGAGGGCTAGGGGCTTAGGGGCTTAGCCCTCTAAATATTTTAATAGCCTCCCAAGGTCGAGACTTTATTTTAAATGTTATTCGTTGTTTTTGTAATTATCGTTTTACATTGAATTATTATAGCCCCCCCCCCCTAAAAATGCAATCAAATGTCCGCCTATGACGATACTTAACGTACTTAACATATAAAATCTGATAGCTCGTCTATATTACCTGATTATTTAATTATACTTCCCTCAGTGCATAAAAATCAACAAAAATTGTCTCATTATGATAAGATATTAAAATAAACTTTACGAATATATTTACTACCAACCCATATTCCAAATTCGGTATATATATATATATTATGATAATTATTAAACGACTGCGCATTAAATTTATAGGTCATGTGTTTCGTTTATCAAAAGACTCGTTATAATGAAACAGCGTTATAATAACTGTGGAATTACCCATACTCGAGTTTCCTCCCAGTTTTACGCCATTTTTATCATGTTTTCACAAATAAAAATGAATTTCTAGAATTTATAAAAAAAAATTAATAATACATCAATAATATTATCATATTCTGTATGTACAAAAATGTTATGTAATAAAAACAATATAGAATCGCATGAGAATGACATTGATAATGTAGACGTATAATAGACTGTATGATCAATTATATACCTTAATATTAATATACTAGTAGTACTTAAAACACACATTTACTATTTAGTATTTTTGTTAAAACCATTAGAAGTGAACGACAACAGAATATATCATATATTATGTAGTATGCTTACAACAATACAATAAATATCGTCATTGAGTTTGTTTATATAAAATATTATACAGTTCTGATAAAGGCATGAAAATAAATTCCTGGAATGGCTGGAATCCTTCGAGGATTGTGTAATCGTATAGTAATTTGTTATAAATAAGGCGAATTTGTTTTTTACGTGAATCTCGATATTTTTGTACGGTCTGACGTCTGTCACAGTTAGTTTTGATGACAAATAAAAACTAACCAACCAAATTTGTGTTATAGTATTATGTAAAAATAAAGTTAATTTTATTTGAGAGGTTTCCATTCAAAATGTCCTACGTGCAACACGTGAATGAAAGAGTTTAAGTTTGAAATCTTTATATATATTACGAGTATACAAGTGAATTTTTATGACCTCTTTAAATCCAAATCAAATTTAAAGGCTTCCATTCGAAATACAACGTGTTTGAAATTAATCTTTGTATGCTGTTCAATATTTTATAAATATATATTAAATGAACAGTTATTCATTTCAATAAGTATTTATGTCAAAAAATATAAGCTCTGTATAATACATAAATTCTATGTAAGGAATAATATTACTGTATAGCTATACATAATATCTATAAAGGTCAGGGCCGTCCTTAGGGGGGGGGCGAACAGGGCCCGGGCCCTGGGCCTCGCGCTTTTTACTTAAATTTGGGGCCTCGCGTTTGAAAAAAGTAGAAATTTATATCAAAAATTATATAAAAATAACGAAGTTGATTCAATATAAAAATATTGAAATATCAATAATACAATATTATCGTAATCGCAACACATCGTTGTGGTGATGCGGGTAGCAGGCAGCAGTCACCGACCGTCTTTTTCGTCGAATTGTTATTGCTTATTAGTTATAGATAATAATAGACTTATTCGTTCCTCGTTCGTCGACTGTCACCGTTGAAAAACATTGATAATAATATAATATTATAATATAATATTGATAAATAATATTTATTGAGCAAATAGTAGGTAAACCGATTTTATTAGTAGTAGTTTTTACTTTTTCGTGTAGTCGTGTGTGCGTTTGCTGTTGACATCGATTGTATCTAATATTCTAATACAATAATATTAAAATGAGTGGTCGATTACGCGATAAATATCGAAAATTTAAAAGTGGTGGTGAAAAACGAAAACTTAAGATTGCTATTGAACATCAAAATGAACGTCAAAAAACTCTTTATTCAAATTTTTTAAGAAAGACCAAAATGATACCATAGCCGATAGTGGTCAAGTTGAAAGTCAAATAAATGCGAATCTCCAATTGAGCGATAGTGACGATGTTAATTTTGAAAAAGTAGAAGTTCAATGCAATAGTGATTGTGATGAATATGAAAATGAAAATGAAAATGGACAAGTGGTATCAGACGATTTACGACCGAAAGAAGACATCGAGAGCAGAAAAGTACTTGAAAAAGAATACAACAACGACGATCCAGGTAACTGGCCACAAAATATTAATGATAAATTACGAATTTATTTAATTAAAAACCCACCTTCAAAAATTAAAAATTATAAGTTTCCCTCTAACGATGAAGGTCGCAAATTTAGCGTTATACATTATAATAGAATAATGGCCAATGGTGAAAATGTGATTAGAAATTGACTTTTGTATTCTAAATCTCTTAATCGAGTATTTTGTCTCTATTGTCGTTTGTTCCCGTCAAAGTCTACATCATCTTTGGCCTCAATAGGATTTTCAAATTGGAAACAGATTAGTGAACGTTTAAAAGAACATGAATTATCTATTCCACATAATAAGGCTCAAGAATAATGGATACAATTACGTATGGGACTTGATCTTCATAAAACTGTAGATAATAATATACAAGATAATTTAAATATTGAAAAAGAACGTTGGCGTAGTATTCTTAAACGTATTATTGCATGTATAGAGTTTTTAGCAGAACATAATAACGCTTTTCGTGGTACAAGTTCTAAATTATATACACCGAATAATGGTAAATTTTTAGGACTAATACAAATGATTGCAAAATTTGATATTATTATGGCCGATCATTTGAGACGCGTATGTAATGATGAAATACATGATCATTATTTAGGACCTAGGATTCAAAACGAACTTATTAGCATTATTGCCACAAAAATACGTGATGACATAATTAATCGCGTTAAACAGAGTAAATACTTCACGATTTTATTAGATGGAACACCTGATAAAAGTCATAAGGAGCAGCTTACATTTCTTTTACGCATTGTAGAAATTTCGAAAAATTTGAAATACGAAATAAATGAATATTTTATATGCTTTATTCACACTTCAAATAAATCTGGCTCAAATTTAACAGAGGAAATAAAAGAACAATTACAATTAATGAACTTGGACCTGAAAAATTGCCGTGGTCAAGCATACGATAATGGGGCAAATATGGTCGGCCGAAGACAGGGAGTACAATCTCGAATTATTTCAGAGAACCCAAGAGCTTTTTTTGTACCATGCACTGCGCACAGTCTTAATTTACTTCTCGGGGACATGGCATCGTCTGTACCAGCTGCTATGACATTTTTTGGTGTAATTCAAAGAATTTATACAATGTTCAGTGCTTCTACTGAAAGATGGACTATTCTTTTAAAATACGTTTCAGACTTTACTTTAAAACCAATGTCAGATACCAGGTGGGAATCTCGGGTCGAATCGATTGAACCTATTCGTTTTCAATTAAGCCAAGTACACGATGCTTTAGTAGAAGTCAGTGAGTTAACAAAGGATCCTAAGATAAAAAGTGAAAGTTTGTCTTTGGCAAATTATGAATTTTCTTATGATTTTATTTTAAGTGTTGTTATTTGGTATAAACTACTATCTACTATTAATAAAATTAGTAAAAGTCTTTAGAGTGAAACCATGTAACTGAGTAATGCTGTTCAATTATTAAGCGGTCTTAAAGATTTTTTTAATAATTTTAGACAAAAGGGGTTTGAGTTATCAAAAAAAACTTCACAACAATTATGTGAAGATATTGGAACTCAACCAATTTTTAAACAATCTAGAGTTCTAAAAAAAAGTAAGCAGTTTTATTATGAATGTAATGATACACGAACAGTTTCTAACGAACAAGAATTTTATCAAGATTATTTTTTGGCAGTGGTAGATCAAGCAATTGTATCAATTAATCAACGATTCGAGCAATTATCTCAACATTCAAAAAACTTTGGATTTTTATATAATATTGAAAATTTCAAGTTATTTGAAGATGAAACATTACGAAAGCATTGCATGAATTTAGAAGTATTATTAAAAGACGGTGAAAATTGCGATATAAATGGAATTGAACTTTTTGACGAGTTAAAATTATTTTGTAGAATTTTGAACAAAAAACCAGTATCGAGTGTCTTGATTTAATAGAATCAACATGTGGTTCATTTCCAAATATTTTTATCGCGTTAAGAATATTATTAACTCTTCCGATAACAACTGCAAGTGCTGAGAGAAGTTTCTCGAAGTTAAAAATCATTAAGAATTATTTGAGAACAACAATGGTGCAAGACCAACTTTCTGATTTGGCAATTATTTCAATTGAACGTGATTTGTGTGAAAATGTAGACTATAACGACATTATTGAAAAGTTCGCAGAAATAAAAGCCAGAAAAATTAATTTTGGATTAATAAGATGATTTTTACTGTATTTTTTAGTATTTTAATTTGTCTGTTTATTGTTATTTTATTGAAATGAAAAATTGTATAAATATTAATATGTGACGATTAATGAATTATATAATATAAGTAAATAAAGAAAAACATGTTATTTGAGTCTACTCTAAAATTATTTTATTTTATTTACCTAGCTATATTATGTTTTATGAAAAAAAAACCCTTATTTTAAATTATAATTAGGGAGGTATTTACCAAATTTGTTGTGTGATAAGAATTATTGATGTCATTATATGTTTATGGGGATAATAGATCATAGATATAAATATATACATAAAAGGTTTTAAAGGTATTTTCGCCCTGGGCCTCGCAAATCCTAAGGACGGTCCTGATAAAAGTAATAGTGTACGTTTAAAATTAATATACAGTGAATTCCACCTATTGTGGGCGTTGGTTAATATGGGAAAAATGGTCTGGTCCTAATACAAATGAATATCAACAACGCTAAAAAAAACCGCATAATATGAGCACTTGATTCGGTTTATATGGGCAATTTTTATTTTATCATAGCGTTGGAATACACACATATGTATTTATAAAAATGACTAATACAATCGGATTTTGTCGTACTGTAAGATTGATCAGTTTATCAAAAATTATAAAAAGCATTATTACCATTTAAACCTTTGGTAATGGGATTCTGTTAGCTAAATGCATAGAAGTGTTTTTACACGTCATCTAAGGCGGCAATATACGCATTTCAGTTTTAATATGAATTTCTACGTGTCACTAAACGTTTTAAAAATAACTCTCCCTGAAGGAAAAAATCGCTATTTTAAATTAAGTGAAATCGCTTCCTCTAGGCAGTTCATAACAAATTATGCATTGCAAAAAACGCATACAAAATATAAAAAATTTTAATATCATAAATTTTTGTATTTTAACCAATTTCTATGGGCAATCGCTTATGTATATATATTTTTTTTTATCATTTATTTGAATTATACAACCTGAAATGGTATCGTATTTACAATAATGTATATAAAAACACGATGATATGAGGCGCGAGAAGTGACTTTTCTAATATTTATTTCTGATACATTCAACTATTTTTCAAATTAATCCTATACGACTGATTTCATTTGAATGTTCATAAAATTTTCAATACTCACATTGTTAGATATTTAATTTAAATTAGACCTTATTTACAATCAAGCCACTCGGAGTATCTGAGACTGGGCAAAATAAATAAGTATAATTTTATAGACATAAAGCTTAATGTTTTTATATCCATGCATGCTAACGTTAACAAATCGTAAAAAATCGAAACGGATTTAAATTTTTATGACTTTGGAAAATATAAGAAATGTATATTTTAATCCTATAGGCACACTAACATAATATTATAGTACGTAACTCGTCAGTTCATTTTATACGTTTTCGTATACTAGATATAGCGAGCCATTATAATATTACGTACATAGGAATAATATTATTACTCGGTATCGCAGCACTCTCTACACAACTAAATTGGCGTTATTCTCAACAACGTTTTCCTACCTTTCGCTTCAACGTGCGTTTCCATTGTTACACGGTGCCACCGCGAGCGATCGAGATCGATTGAAGGGAACGGTAATAATCGCAAATGATAATAGATCTGGTCGTATCCTTATTGTAACCCCATTGCTTCGTAATCCGACATTTGCCTTTCGGAGTATTTACAATCATAGGCGAGTCTAGAATATATTCACAGATATGGCCAACAATTAATGTGTCTTGCGAGATAACCAATGAAGTCAACCCTCGCAGGCGTTAATCGAGGAATCCCCTTCGTCACCACTTAAAATATCTTTTTAGAAATTGTTGGCCTATATTTACAGTGAGCGGCATCTCTCAAAACATTTCTTAGATTCTTAATAATTACCGAACATTTCATGACAATCAAATAACTATCAATACATTTGAATTTGACAAATTTTGAATTAGATGTATACATGGAAGAAAAGAAATATCCAAACATTGGTCGATAAATCGGGAAAATCGGATTATTATTTTCAATGGTTCTTATAAAATGAAATTTCGAGCAATTCATTCCCCGCCAATGATCTAACGAATTTTGTTTTGCTCGGCCCTGAAAATGTTTATAAAAAAAAATGACCTATCCTATGAACAAGGTGCATTCTATCCCTACAGTACATCAGAACGAGGCCTATACGGTTTTTTTTTCTTATAAATTATTATTTTTAGATGTAAGTAAAAGAAATAAATAATAATAAATTACTTAAATTTAAATTAAATACAGAACAGTAACATAAGACATAAAAAAAACATAATAGTGACTATGTGTTTTATATAATTTGTTTAAGAAAAAAAAATTCAAGTACGAGTTTAACTTTAATTTTTCTTGGTTCGATTCTGTTCGATAAGAATTATTAATTTTTTGTTTAGTTCGGGATCGATCAAATAGTCCAGTTAAAGTTCGGTTTAATTTGATGAATCAGGGTTTGATCCATTACTTTTCGAATACGAATCTGAGTACAATTTATATTCATCGGAACTTCATAGGTATCAGTAAGCAATAAGGAACCATTCTCCTTGATCATTCTTCTTAGTAAAATATAATTTACTAACAAATTTTCTGCCAATAAAAAAATAAAAATTAATAATAATGAATAATTAAAATAATGATTTAGTCAGATTTGGGCAAAAGTTAAATTTATCATAAAAATGTCATATTAAACATTGTAATGTTTTTCAGGATAATTGATATCAATTATTTTACAGAGAATATAGGTACAATATTCCAAGCATAAGTGTGCTGTATAAATGACAAAAATGTACTTGGATAGGCCAGTTACAAATTTTAATACACACTTCTAAAAAAGAGTTATGGGCAAAGGCCTAGGCTGGAACAAATAATGTAAACTCTTTCGATTTCTTATTTTGCAATCACTAATGATAAATATTCAGTAAATCCATAATAATTGGTGCTTATTTTTTAATCTCCTGAATAAAGTAACAATTCTTAGTTCTCATAATAATCTAAAAAGTAATTAATTTTTCAATAAGTCTTTGGGGTATACACTTGTATACTATTTTGATTTTAAATCATATTAATAAAAAATATAAAAATAAGTGTCTACCTACATTAACCAAACAAATTTGGTTAATTTGGTAAATACCATAAATATTGGTAACCTCCAAATAAATCGATTAATTCTAGTACTAAAAATAAATACAATATAGTATACTAACTCTAATTCTTCTATAGATGAACAGAAATCTGAAATAAACGGCAATATTACTTTCAGCGGTATTTTCATCATGCCATCCGTTGAAAACTCATGATTTGATCTAGCTTCAGTAACAAATCGTGTAATTTTGTCATATATAGTATGTTCTCTTATAACGTTTTCATCATTATTTTCAAATGGATAACCAACTCTTCTTAACAATTTGTAAGGTCTACAACCCTGAAAACATATTTATATTTGTTTACACGATTATACAATTGAATTGTCATTTAAATAGATCGACAAATTACATTGTTACTTAGTTTAATAGTTAAATCAAATTAATATACTTTCAACTTATATAAAATCAAAATAATAATTATTTAAAACAAATGAGAATAAGTCCCATTAAAATATCAATTATCCCTCGAAAAAAATTGAATTAGAACTTTAAGACATTTCGAAATTAAAAAATTAATAAGAGTTATGTTTAATCCTTATTTTAAATTTTATCATCTATTATTTTATCATATTCAACTGTGTCAATACAATTTGAAAATCAAATTAAAAACATATAAATTTATTTTGATGTCGAAAACTAAATTTGGATAAATTTAATGTAAAATAAATAATTCAAACACTGAACACATAATAAATTGATTTTTTCAAAAAAGAATAATTTATATAATATTTATGTAAATTAAAGTAAAGAAAAACTTTTTGATGTATTTACGAGATATAGAAAATATAAAATAAAGCATTATCTTCAAAGCACAGATAAAAACATAATTAGGTTTAAAAACACAAAATATATCTAATTCTCGTATTCTTCATTTAAACATTTGTACCTATATATATATATATATATATATATTTATTGACATTAACTACAAAAGACTTATGTTTTTTTTTTATTTTTTTTGAAAATGTTATAGTTAAGAATGTATTTATAAAGTTTTAGAATATGTGATCAATTTCAAAATCAAACGTTGTTGTTAAGACCCGTATGGTCAACCAACTAGGAATTGGAAAAACTAGTACAGTTTAACCGTGTGAACCACTAAGTCACACAATGGTGTTTCGTGTTTCTAACACAAAATGCCATTTGTGTTAGAATGGATTTACAGTTCTCTATCGAGTATTCAAATTATTACACAAATATTTTACAATAGGTTTAGCAGGGGATGTCTTCATATCCTTCCGGTAAAAAATAGCCATTTGACTGCAACAACCAAGTTTTTCTGTGCCAGAAGGACCAGCCCCAATACCATCAAATTGTACAGCATAATCCGGATAACATGTAATTATTTTCAAAGCCCTGAAATTAATTGGAAAAACATAAATTATAAAATGTATTATAATAATTTTCTACTTTACAAAAAATATTCACCATTCTTTAAACTCTTTTCTGGTCCATTCAAATTTGTGATCATGATGTCTGAACTGTCTATTAAAATTTGGAATTAGGATATTGAATTCTATATTAGGAGTAGTAAAAATTGCCACCATTGGTTTGATAAATTCAAACACAGTATTTGGTATTGTGTTCAAAACATCGGGATATAAATGTTCGATCCTGTAAGTCAAATTTAAGTCATTAATATCTGTACAGGCGAAACCAAATAGCAGTTAAAACAGTTACAGTTCAATGCAAATAACTGCATCAACACCCAACATCCGGTCATCTAGGTCAGCAATACTTCCATTGTAAATGTCCACAGTTAAAGGCTCTTTGCGTTCCCTCTTTATTATATGATCATATTTAATTGGAAATACACTAGATTGGTTCAAATGTAATAAATTATAATCAACATCAACTAGAATAATGTTGTTGAGTCCATAAACTTGTTTTGTATATTTAAACAGACCAAAATCAGAACAACCAAACTCCACAATCTATAAATTAAATTTATAAAATATTTTTAATATAGAATAATAATAAAAATGTATGATGAAGCCACCTTTTTTATTGATCCATTCCAAATTGGGTGCTCAAGAATTTCTTGGACAATCATATATCGTTGCATGTGTAATCGTGGACTAAATCTTATGTCAAATTCATCCAATATTGTAACAAATGTTTTTTGACATTTAATTTCAATAATATTCTTATCCTTAAAGTATACATTTTATGTTTTAGAATAATCTTTTTAGATTTTAGTTGAAGTAAGAGATATAACTAATTAGCTATTATTTCTATAAATTTTTTTTTTTTTACATTAATTTGTGAACCATTCTTTATTTTTATAAGGGTAATAAAATAACAAGGTATCATTTAGTAAATTTAACAAAAACGTTGATTAACACTTTATACTTTTAATTTTTATTAAATTTCTCAGTTTTTAATTTAATTCTTCAGAATCATTATTCCAGTATTGTATGTTATAATAATTAAGTACTTAGTAGCAAAATAATTATACAATGTAAACATAACATTTTATTTTTTTTTTAACATGGGTTTTCATTATGTTAAGTTATATGCTTAAGTATTCCAGAGATAATGTACAAAATATAAAAATATAAAAATTCGTTGTTTTGAAAATAAAAGGAATAATACTTAATGTAGGCAAATGGTTAAATGAGGAAAGTATTGCGGGACTCAGAAACGCAAACAAGAGGGTAGGTTATGCTAGTTCTCTACTCTGAGATATATGGACCATTGATTGTTAATTGATCACCAGTAAACTACTAGGTATTAGGTATTGTTATAAAAACAGATAGTTGATATTAAATTGAATTGAGTGTATCTACTTCATACTTTTTCCTAAATTTACCAAGTCTGGGAAATAACAATTTTATATTTAAGAAAAAATAAAATAATTGTAAGAAACGACCATATGCTCTTTCTGACCTGAGGAATCTATGTAAACAATTATACAAAATTCAGTATTTCAGTATTCGGAAAAAAATATATATATATAATAATTCGAATGATATAAATATTCGAATGATTTTTCTTACAATAATGTAACTACATTTCAAACATAAATTTTCGAATAATTAGGTATCGGTTATTTTATTTGATTAAACATAAAGGTGATAATAACTGATAAATTTTTCTGGATAAAATAAGATTCACAATGGTATAACTTAAAATACAATGCAAACTATTGTTTATAATATGTGCCTGTTTTCAATCAACAACCATATGTTTACCAAGATAAAATAAACGAAGATTATTCGAAAATCTATGTTTGAAATTTAGTCGAATCATATTTTCATTCGAGTAATCATGATTGAAAATTAGTCAAATTAAAAATGTATTCGAACAACTAAAAAAAAAAATAAAAAAAATGATTTTGAAATGATAATGTTTTCAAATTAGTCGAATATATTTTTATTGGAATAATTTTGAAAAAATCATTGAAATAAAATGTTATCTAAAAAATCATCTAGATAATATTTTATTCGAATAACGCCCTACTCTGCTGATAATAATATACAATACATACAATATTATGTTTTTTTTGTTTACCCCGGATGTTTCGTCGTCGTCGCCGAACCAATACGAGCCGACGATTAACTTCAGATACGTCAGTGTTTCGATGCCGACGGACAGCAGGTAGCCCAGCAGGACCAACATGGTCGGGCGCGTAAACCGAGAGGCTGTGCGAGGCCGACAATGAAAGCGACAACAGGTGCCGCCGCTAAGACGGTAAAATCTTCGAGAATTCAAATTTTACGTCGACACCGCAACGCCAACGTCCAACTGGTGCACGGCGATGATAAATGATAAAACATTGAAATGTCAAATGGTAATATTATATAGTGCATTAGTGCGCCGTACGAGCAGACTAGGGCCACGAGCGGTGCGACGTTCATCGCTTCACGGGAGACCCGTGTACATAATAAAATATTTCTTTAATTCTTTTTATTATCTATGATTAGCCCGGACCATTATTAATTATTATAGTCACGGTCGCGCGCTATATGATTACAAACATAATTATAATATTAGATATTTGTCGCGCGTACTTAAAATAATTGACGCAATGTTTTGTCTTCGGATTACGTTGAAACTTAATGTTCTTTGTTCAAATGTCAAATCAATAATTCGTGTGGGATTCGTTATACTTTTATTATGCCGTGGTTTTTAGAGAAAATTTAAAATCAAATCAACAAGAAATTGATACAATCATACTTATCCCTATATAACATAGTATAGGCGGTGTTTGGAAGTAACGAGTTCCAAAAGGAACGGATTTCTGGAACGAATTATTCTTTTGTTAAAGAACGGCACCTGGAACTAATTCCTTTTCATAAAAAAGGACGAGAAACGGAACGAGTTCCTTTTTTTTAAAAGCCATATATTACTTTTACAATTTTTTTTTTTTTTATTTGAAATTAAAAAAGAGAACTCATTCGTGTTCCACAGGAACGAACTCCTTTCTTTTAAAAAAGAACTAAAAACAGAATAATTTCTTTTTTTTTACGAGGATCGTAACGAATTATTTTTCAAGAGGAACGTGTTAGACACTGAGTTTGTTTGATATCATTTTCAACACTAAAAATCCAACTTTTTTTGATTACAATATTGAAATAAATTGGTATTGAATAATTAAATAATACTCGTGTTGGTCATTTCTAGTTTCTGTTGATAATGTATAACATATGTTATCCTAGATAAAAGTTCACATTTATTGCAAAGATTATTGTTATATTACACATAATATTAATTATACTTGTAAAATTAAAATATGTTTGTAATAAAATAAAATTAATAATTAATATTTTCTTTTTCCACTTCGCCTATAAGATTTATTCGGTTATAAGATTCACTTTATGCTGGTCCCAAAGTGAGTCTTATAAGCGACGTCTACTGTATTATTTATTCAAGTGGCATTGCGGACCGAAATAATGAACATGAGTAATTAATTAATCACCATCTATAACCTAAAAATTCAAATAAACATAAATTGTAACAACTCAACAATTATATCTAATAATGATAAGCTAACAGTATGATGTATGACATGGTATTGAAACATAATCTATTAGTAACTATATAGTTTATATAATAAACTTTATATTCTTTATAGTAATAATTCTGAGTGAAATCGAAATGCATTTATGATGGCTATAAGCCAATTAAATAATAATTAATAATATGAAAAGTAAAAGTGAAAAAAATTTAAATTCAATGCAATTTATTTTATATTCACATAATATTTACATCAAAATATTGACCAACAATATTGTTCTTTTTATAAATGTTAAAATGTTTTAAATTTGTGATTTCTGATTAATCACGAACGGTGGGAATCATATTGCAAACGAGTTTGCAATGAAGTATCACATTTTGTCTGTTCCTTAGGTAATGGACTGTATAAAATTTCTCTATAGGTTTTAATAAATAAAATTGAAGACAACCGGTATTTTAGTTTGCCGTGATTTGACTCGACGGACACAAAAATTCACTAAAATTGATACAACAAAATAATAATAAGGAAAACAAAACATATGAAATATATATAAATGAAGGTTTTATAAAAACCGTAGTGGCGACGGCAATCCCTGGACGCTGAATGGTTGTTGTCAACGACGGGGACGGGCTTCCAGGGGTGACGGTGTCGGTAACGCAATAAACAACAAGAATAAAACACTGGTGCTCGGTGTCACGATCAAATCAAAATTTACTAGTTCGGTACGATATCGATCGCGGTAGTTTTGATCGTAGCCTCGGTCGCGTCCGTTGTTTGAGGCACGAAAATACGCGGTCGAGAGAGTTGCTATATCGTATATTTTTACGGTGACTATCGGGACTCGAAAGCCCTATCAACTCACGACTACCGGGTGTGCCGATGTCGTCGTCTAAACAATGTCTTTGCAGTCCTTGATATCATATATAGATAGATGGTGTATAATAAGGTTTATAGGGTAATTGATAAAAAATAAAGACACGGCTACTATTGTTGTACATTTTTGACATATTATTATTTCACATTCGTAAATTATTAAAGTTTAGTTTTCAACATTAAATAAACTAACGGCTAACGCTTGAAGTAATACTCAGCAGTGATCGGTGATGACTGAATTAGGATACGTAAGCGAGCAATGTGTACATTGCAAACGTTTCGCGTGAAGACTCTGAAGTACTCTGTAACATTCTTACTCGTTTTAAGTTTCTTCCGGAGACGGTATTCACTTTGTCTTTCAGCGTTTGTTTCCGTAGATTTTCGTTTTAGCGTTGGTGGTTCAATGTTTTATCTCGTCGTTCGCTCTATTCGTAGCTCGCGTTCGTATGAATTGATCATACTTTTCTTCGAGAGTGAGCTGTGTCGATAATAAACTTACGAAACTCTTCCGAATTCATAGTTTGAATCCGTTTGATATATTTTCCGTCCGCCGTTCGCACTCAGACACGATTCCGAGTGAACTATCAACACGCGGTCCGTACCGTCAAATGAATTTTATAACATGGCTAGTCAAAAAAATATATATATAAGAATATATTTTTCAATGTTACCAAGTAACTGAAGTATCCAGGGGTAACCTGGGGTGTCAATAATAAACTTATGAATCACTTCCAAAACCATAGATTGGATACACGTGATATACCGATATACGTTCAGTCCGCCACCCGTACAAAGTCACGATTCCGAGTAAACTGTCTCAGCGTGCGGTCCGACCATCAAATGAATTTATATCATGTACAGCCAAAAATATATAAATTATTCAATGTTTCCAATTAACCAGAGGTAACCATGTAACCAGGGTTACGTAACCGTAACGCTTTTTCATAACGATTTTGCGTAACACTTTTCCTTGACGGTTTTCGATTCTGTGTGCCAAAGCAGACATAAAATGTCAAAAAAGAAATAATGAATAATTAAAGATTAAAAACATAACACAGCTTATGGTGTATTAAGTTTTTGTAAATCAACTGTGAGAGATAGCTAACTCGCCTCACTGGAGAAGATTATTAGTGAAGGTGGCCCGGACAGATATTTGGATGATAATAATAATAATAATAATTTATTCAGACGAATAACACGGACAATTTCTCATTAATACAAGTGAATATATTATATAATGTTTAACGTTAAATAAACATACGGTAAAATAAAAATTAATCAGAATAAAAACAAATAAAATAAAAAAATAATGAAAGTTTGTTACACAAGGACATGGTTCTTGAAATAGGAGAATATTTTAAATAGTTTGTGCTGTGTGATGGTAAATAGAACATGGAGATGGAGCGATTATTATATTATGCTGAAATGGATGCATTTTAAAAGATAAACAGCATTAATTTGATTACCTATTGATTAACTTATAAATATAAAAAAAAGATGGAAGACAGAAGTGTGCATAATAAATCCCTACGCCGCCGGTCTCTCGGTTAAAACATTATTATTCCGTCCTCTCATTATTACTGATGGTACGGACTCTATGTAGGACTACGTGAAATGAAAAATAAGTAGTAGACTTGCATGTGAAAAGCGTTTAGATCGGCAATCCTTGGTAATTCGTTTTTGAGTGCAGAGAAATTGTTATCAATCTGTTGCAACGGTGGAACCACATGAACAACGTCGCAACGACGTCAATGTTTCAAGGTTTTGTACACGAGGCGTTACGAATACGTTGTCGGTGGAATCATCGAGGGCAAAAGTGGCAAAACAAATATTTTTATTTTCTTTTTGTTGATATTTTGTTGCCGTGATTGGGTGAGTTTGACGAATTCGATAGAATTCGTTTACAAGATATATTTAGCGAAACGCGGTCGGAATTCGTAGATTTTGTCCACCGTGCATATGTTTATTTATCAGACAAATCCCGTAATTTTGACCGTACCCAATCGAAGCAAAAATTCGATAACGGATAATATTTAATTAATACCGATCTAATTAAACTTTGAACTTTAAGCGAATTAAAAGCATTAAGTCAATTTAATTTTCAAATAGCTCGGATGAATTAAAAAAGGTCCCGTCTCCGTGTATAACCCGATTTTATGACAGAATAATAGTTACTATAATCACTTGAAAACTATTCCAAATATTCCGATCTTACCTATATCAAAGCCACGTAACTTTACGATTAGAAATTTTTCACGACCATAATATTACATACGTATTTAATTAACACGTGTATTTTCTGTTGGAAAGGTTGTATTAGGTTTAATCAAAATAATTATAATTCATAATCAATTAAATTCAGAATTGAATCTTATAATGTAATACCACTGATTTTCGGAAACTTACAATGTTCATTTTAAGTCACAAAAAAAGTTAAAAAGTTGAAGTGGTATTAAATAGTGCGTTTGATACCATATATTATAATAAAAAAAAATACTGATTCAAAAATTCTAGTTCAAAGGTACTCATAGGCCAGCGTGCAAGCAAAAATACCTATTTAAGTTTGTCTTTATACAAACACAAACTAACGTTTTGTTGTACAATATTCATTAATTTATTATGTTATCGTTTTATCAATGACTGTCAACTGACATGTATAACTGTGATATAGATACATTTGATGGTATAGGAATTCCATGTGCAAAAAATTCCAGAACCAGTTTATTATTTTTTTTATTATTATAAAATATCCATTTATCAGGTAATATATCGCAATGTTAATCAACAATAATGCACTACATTTATTTGATTTACGTGTATGAAAAAATTACCATTCAGACATCTGATAAAAATTTAGCACATAATTATAACACCAATGTCAACTTTAATGCAGTATTTAATTTAACACTAATTGACCAGCAGAGATTATACATAAAACATGTACAAAATATTAATATTTCAAAAAGTTTACAGAGCAAATTTCAGTTGACTTTATCTTTATTAAAAACAAAATAAAATAATTAAATTTTTTTTAATAATACAAATTATTAATAGTAAGTCTAGAAGTTAAAGTATAAACATAAGAGGAACTTATTATTTTTTTTTTGCAATCATTTTAATAAACCAATTAAAAAATTAAAACATAATCTTCAGTTTTTAGTTGCTAATATAAACTAGGAAATTCAGACCCTGTATTTACCTTTTATATTGAGCTTCAGGAGAGTAGAAAAATATTATTAACTTTACAACTAACATAATTTAATACTCATTATAATTAGTCTTCCAGGATACTCTTATAAATCTTTATCTGGTATAGACAATAATCTCTCAGTCAAGTCATTTACGTCCAATAATGACCTGTGCAAAAATACTGATGGTTGTTCGAATTCTATGTTTTCTTCATTTAAATTTGAAACATTGTTATACTGTTTAGATTTAACCTCTAGAGCAGTACCAGAAGTAGAGCTACCTTGTAATATGGCATTACTACCTTTTTGAATAACAATTGTGTTATCATTGATTACATCATCATTTTCAACATCATCAAAAAACTTAGTATTATCAGAATTTGAAATACCAGTTAATGTCGTTTCTGTTTCTCTTATATCTTCATCACCAATAGTAGAACTATTACGACCTGTTACAAATTCCTGATACATTTTACAATTGTCAACAATAATACTGCCATTGCAGCTAGATGAGATTTCCATATCTCCATTGTTATTCATAGTAGAATTATTATGACCCATAATAAAATCCTGATACATTTCACAATTGTCAACAATAATACTACCATTGTGGTTGGATGAGATTTCTATATCATCATTGCCACTTATATCATGGTCGACTGCTGTTTTGTACAATTCTGAACTTGAAAACATTGTATTAAAACTGTCAATATTACTAAAACATACATTAGGCTCTCTTCTATCAGTCATAGGGGTATACATTGTGGATTCACTGAAACTCATGTTTCCCATTTCATTTGAATCAATATCTTTGTTTTCTATGTTCTCCAATAAACTGTACTCTCCACTATGATTTGAATATGAATCCGAATCTGATTTATATTCATCCGAGTCTGATTTATATTCATCAGAACTGATGTTTTGTGCATCAGTAACCAGAAAACGTTCTCCTTGATCATTATTTTTAGTACGATATAACTTACTAACAAATTTTCTGTCAATAAAAAAAATAAAAATTAATATATGATTAAAATAATAACTGTTAGTTAGCAAAGAATAAAAGTAAAATTTATCATAAGAATATCATAAAAAATAACAGAACATTTTTTATAAGATAACAACTACTTTATATACATTATATTATATATAAGGGTAAAATAATCAAAGTATGAAAGTGCTGTGTAAATGACAAATGTATTTGGCTAGAATTGAGAATTTTAAGATATACTTCTAATAGAGTTATTGGGCAAAGAGCCAAGCTGGAATAGAAAATTTAATGATGAGAAATTTCCACTAAATACATAACAATTGATACTCATTTTTTAAGCTCCTAAATAAATTATAATAAGCTAACTATTATTAATTCTCATTATAATGATCAATAAAACTAAATAGAAAATTTAAATTTAAATTATATAATTAATGAATTCAATTTTCAATAGGTTTTTATTAGAACTTTTCTAATATTTTAATTTTGAATCATATTAAAAAAAAAATATATATATATATATATTAATAGATTTTATTAATTTGGTTAATTTGGTAAGTTCCAGAAATATTAGTATCTAATTTTAAAATAAATCTATCTAAATAGTAAATTATATCAATCTTTCCACTTAAAGATAAATACAATTAATATACTAACTCTAATTCTTCTATAGATGAACAGCAATCTGAAAAATATGGTAACATTACATTCAATGGTATTTTCATCATGCCATTCTTAGAAAACTCATAATTTGATCTTGCTTTAGTGACAAATTGTGTAATTTTGTCTTTTATAATCTGTTCTCTTATATCGTTTTCATTATCCATTTGAAATGGATAATCAACTCTTCTCAACAATTTGTAAGGTCTACAACCCTGAAAACAGTTATATTTGTTTACACAATTACAATAATTGAATCATTTATATCGATCAACAAATTACATAGTTACTTAGTTTAAAAGTTAAATTAATTTAACACATTTTAAATTTATGTAAAATCAAAATGATAATTTTTTAAAATATATAAGAATAAGTCCCATAAGAATATTTAAAATTTAAAATATTTACAAATGTTTTACAATAGGTTTAGCAGGGGATGTCTTCATATCCTTCCGGTAAAAAATAGCCATTTGACTGCAACAACCAAATTTTTCTGTGTCAGAAGGACTAACTCCAATACCATCAAATTGTACAGCATAGTCAGGATAACAAGTAGTAATTTTTCTAGCCCTGAAAACATATTTGAAAAACATGAACTATAAAATATATTATAATAATTTTCTACTTTCAAAAAATATTCACCATTTTTTAAACTCTTTTCTGGTCCATTCAAATTTGTGATCTTCATGTCTGAACTGTGTATGAAAATTTGGAAACAAGATATTGAATTCTACATTGGGAGTAGTAAAAATTGCCAACATTGGTTTGATAAATTCAAACACAGTATTTGGTATTCTGTTCAAAACATTGGGATGTAAATGTTCGATCCTGTAAGTCAAGTTTAAGACATTAATATCTGTACAGGCGAAACCAAATAGCAGTTTAAACAGTTACAGTTCAATGCAAATAACTGCATCAACACCCAACATTCTGTCATCTAGGTCAGCAATACTTCCATTGTAAATGTCCACAGTTAAAGGCTCTTTACGTTCATGCATTGATACATGATCATAAGTAGTTGGTATTACTTTAGTTTGGTTCAAATCTAATAAACTATAATCAATATCAACTAGCATAATGGTATTGAGTCCAGGAACTGGTTTTAAACATTTAAACAAACCAAGTTCAGAACATCCAAAGTCCACAACCTAGAAATTAAGGTACAAATTATTCTTACAATAGTATAATAATTTAAATATTTCCTGAACTAACCTTTTTTATTGATCCATTCCAAATTGGGTGTTCAAGAATCTCTTGTACAATCATATATCTTTGCATGTATAAGGGCGGCCAAAATCTTAAGCCAAATTCATCCAATGTAGTAGCACATGTTTTTTGACTATTAAGTTCAATCATGTTTTTTTCCTGTAATCATATATTTTATATTTTAGAATATTATTTTTAAATTCCAGTTGAAGTAAAATATGTAACTACCTATTATTTGTAAAGAATTTTTTTTATTATAAATCCGTGAACTAATTTTTTTCTTTTGTAATAATAAGGGTAATAAAATATAATAACATAATATTACTTAGTAAATCTAAAAAAACATTTATTAACTTTATACTTATAATTTTATCATATTTCTCAGTTTTAGGCATTTAAAAGATTTGATGCAAAAAAATTGAAATGAATTTTGTCAAAAATCGGTACACTGAAGTTAATGATTCTAATGAATCTTTAATTAATTAGAATATGACATACTATTATTATCTTTTAATTTTGAGTAGGCAACACAATTATATTATTTGAACATAATATTTTAATTTTTTTTTTAGCATGGATTTTATAGATACCTTTTATGGTAAGTTATATGATTAACTACTTTTGAAATTATGCACAAAATATGAAAATATGAAAAATGTAATGTGAAAATAAAATAAATAATAAATGAAAATTATTTTTAAAATAAAACAATACTTTAGCCTAGGTAAATGGTTAAATGAGGAAAATATTACATAACTTAGTAATGCAAACAAGAGGGTAAAAAGTAGCCTACTAGTTTTCTACTCTGAGATAATGTGGATCATGGATTTTTAACCGATTACCAGTAATTGGCCAATAAAACGGCCAAAAGGACCATGTCCCTCTCAAACATAAGACATTTGAGAAAACAATTATACAATTCAGTATTCAGAAAAAAAAGATTTAATGATTATAACATGATTGGAAAATATCATGTACCTATATATTATATATAAAAGTAAACAAAGGGAATGTTATAGAAATAAAATAATATATTATATACCTACATGGTTTGGACATACTGAATTTATAATGTAAATAGTTTTTTTTTTTTTAAAGGACTAACATTTTGACATGAAAACTATTTACTACTGTTGTACCTAAGTTCGTAAAGCCACCTCTGTAATACTCTTATAACAAACAGGTACCCATTTGATAGGTGGTGAGTACCACTTTGAGCGCTCGTTGTCCCTAACCAAATGTCAATGTGCGCCATCGACGAGGGAACGATAAGGTTACAATGTACAATAAGTATTGTTTACCCTGGGTGTTCCATTGTCGTCGTCGCCGTGCAAATACGAGCCGATGATTGTCTTTAGACAATTTAGCGCTTCGATGCCGACGGAAAGCATCAAGCTCTGCAGGACCAACATGGTCGGTCGGGCGCGCGTAGTCCAAGAAACTGTGCGACAAACGGGTCTTGCGGGGCAGCAGAAAGAATCACTACGAAAATAGACGGTACCGCGAGGCGGTAAAACGTTCGAAAATGTAAAAGTTTAACGGCGGAACCGCAACACAGACAAACACGACGTACGCTACAGATGTAGTCGTAGTGCAGCTGCACGCAACGGCGATGACAATTGATAAATGTTCAGTGATAATAAGCATAAGCATTGCGCCGACTCGGGCCGCGATTGGCGGGAAGTTTATAACAGCATGGGACATGCCCAATTCTGAGATAACGCGACAACGATCGGTTATCGAATTCGGATCTCATTGGCATTTACTCGGCCTCTTTGGAAGAACGTTTTGCCCGCGGCGCGCCGGGACAATGATTAATAACTAATTCCAAATATGTAAAAAATAATAATAAATTAAATAATTTATAATAATAACAGTAGTTACCTACTTGTATACCACGACATCGGTGCTCCGTCAAATAGTATAATATTACAATATATAATATATTTCATTAACAATCCGTATTAGCACCAGTGTTGCCCCCATAGGGTACTCTTAACATTATTTTGAAAATGTACCACGTGCGCTCTCGAGCAGATGGCGAATATATATATAATATAAATTATAATACAACAATCGTTTAAAATTTAATATTTTGGACCATTTTTTCGTAACGGATATTATTTTATTCCTTCGTGTTACGATCAATTTATTATTGATTAAATGTTTTCGTTGATATTTACACTTGTCCGTCCCTTCAATACCATCACCGTAATAATCATGAAAAATATGATATTGATAGGCTCGCTGGCATGGTGTAGTATAATGAAATTCTCAACAAAATCGATGGGAACATTACTGATTAGCACCAAACGTCAACACACTATTGAGTACTTGTTTAGGCACAGCCGAATGGTACATCGGATACACGATTACTGTAATTACTATAATGATAGGTATTTGTAGTGTTGTAAATGTAAAGTATTTGAGTAGGTACCTAATAAGTAATAATACTTAATAGTACTTTAGTAGAAGTTTTCAAATACCTTTTTTAAATACTTTTAGCATTATAAATATTGTCTATGGTATTTTAAATTACTTTTTTTCGTATTGAAAACTATTACTTTAATTGTGCCATAGACTTATACTACTACATTTTTACGTATATTAAATCTACGTTAATACCTGCTTTGTTATGAATATTAACCACAAAACAAGTTTGTTTACTTTCTATACATGTAGTCTAGGTTAAATTTATATTTTATAAGTTACATTGTATTAATATTCTAAATTTTTAATACTAGAAATAACATTGCAAACATAATTATATATATATATATATATATATAATTTATGT
The DNA here is from genome assembly GCA_025469195.1 of Chaitophorus viminalis. Taxonomy (NCBI): domain Eukaryota; kingdom Metazoa; phylum Arthropoda; class Insecta; order Hemiptera; family Aphididae; genus Chaitophorus; species Chaitophorus viminalis. The sequence continues at coordinate 41,405 of JAIPRK010001379.1, read as the reverse complement.
ATATGTAACTATGACATTTTGTATTATGATATTTTCATGACATTTTTCCAAACCAAAATTATTTAATTATTTTATCGATCTTTTACCAAAAAATTTTGAAAAAAACATTATTATTGTCAACTATACTCAACTCAATAAGTACAAGTATTTTGATCAAGGCCATTTTTTATAAAAATTTTACTAAGGGAAATTGAGACGTAAACCCATTTTATACATGACTGTATAATATTTTACCATTTTTGGCTAACCCCACATTTTCTGTCTGTACAGATATTATATAGTTTTTCGATGACAATATTTGTTTTTCAAATTGTGTACCTGATATAATTACGTGACCATGTCACTATATTCTTTTAGTTTATTTGTTTTATATTACGAAAAATAATTTCAACAGTTACATATTGTACTATGTGCATTCTACATCATCTAGGCACAAGTATGTAGGTAAATATGTACAATGTACATACTTAATTCTGTACGCATATAATTATTAAAATGCGATGTCACGCTTACCTTGTTTAATCATTTCTTTATTTTTTTTACAACCATACCAACATATAAAAGAATATAAAATATTATTCATAATATATCATAAATAATTGTTCTCATTTTCCAGGAAGATAATTGCTGCGCAGCCACTTCTGTTGACCTTGTGCACCTTTCATTTATTAAAATAGTAATAACTAATAGTAAATGGTGTTCACATATTTTAATTACGTATATTGTATAATGTAGTATAAAATGTAGGTATGTAAAATGTAACATGCAATACATTATATTATATATGCCTTTTTAATAAAATCCATTTTTTTTTTTAATATATTTTACTTATAATATATTATTTTCCAATGTTATCATATCTAATTTACCATAATACGTATATTTGAAATAGCATAAAGCATCTATAGTTAGCCGCTTAGGTAGATATAAATAATAATATTACATCTACATTTAATACTTTGGTTTATATTATAATTTGTAAGTTGTAATTAATAACTTTTGAAGAATTCACAGACTTAAATTTGAAAATACAATAATATGATGTAACTAACTATCTGATTGTTGTAATAATAATACTAAAATTACGAGTATATACATATGAAATAATATATGATTATTTATTAAACTGAATTTTAGAAATTTTACTACTAACTGATACCGAAGGTTAAAAAAACATTTTGATTTTATACATGGCTATTCTCTTGGAAAATATACATCGTTGATTAATGATTAGTGGCTAAAGTACCTAATATTAGAAAATTGTGAAATTTATGACAACTTGCTCTTAACTCATAATCCGGTGACCAGAATTATCTATTAAATAATCAAATTTGGGTATATATCAACACTTAAACGAGAAAAGTATTTTGAGAGGATTAAAAATCACACAAAGTAGTGGGTGAGGACGTGGGGTTAGGTCTTCTTATTTTGTATCAAAAATTGAAACTCTAATATTTCTCATCACGAAATAAAAATCTTGCACCTATCCTATATGTTATGTAAGTGTTAGTGATGTTATTAAGTGTAATATTGAGGTCTGTTCCACGCTCGTATCTTTATACCCATTTCCGATGAAAATATTTTGAACATAAGTACTTAAATGTACATCCACAGATATTTTAACTTTAAATTTATTTAAAATAAAAACTAAATTTAATTGGATTAAAATTGAAAAAAATTCAATATTTAAAAGTAAAAATTCGATAATCTTACAATTAAACGATTAAAGTATAGACTTGGAAAATTTCATAAAAGCGCATTGATGGCAAACAATGTTGGATAGAATTTGAAATGTTTCTCTAACTGCAATAATTATAATGTAAATTATTCTTAATTGTATTTAGTACAATGGTATGCATGTGTAATTATATACCTATTCGTCTGTTATACATTTATTAACTTTATATAGTTGAGCTGCATATTAAACATTTATTGAAATCAAATTTAACTATAATTATAACCCTGTATAAATTTGAAATAATCTTGTAGTCAAAATAACCAGATTCATTTAAAACCAATTGTTTCTTGTCATTGCTCTGAGTCTTAAAAAAATGATACGTAACATCGTGATGGTATATGTAGACGATTAACAAAACGAAATTAAATTTGATGTGCCTTTAAAAAATCGGTGCCCCGGGTAATCGATACAACCCATTTGTGACGTTCATCTGTGACGGTGTACATTATTATTTAAATGTTGGATCACACGAAGGTCGAGAAGAAAGAGTGGAACATTTAGATAGCAGTTTATATGCTATAACATGTCTACATGTATGTAGCGTGATATGTACACTGTGTACAGAGTACAGGCACAGTTTTACTTACACGACGGCGAAGGTTAAGTACTTCACGACTAACACTTAACCGCAAACCACGTGAAACCGATACATCTGATCGCAACACAAAAGTCTAAGACACGTACGATACTACTACGGATATATCGATAGTAATAAATTCATCTCGATTGATTAAAATAATAATACCGCATTTATTATTATATTTTTTGTTAAATAAACATAGATGCATATCCAGACCGTGGTTAGTTTATAGCTCGTATCTACATGCGTAGACCGAACAGGTAGTATGTTTATATAAATATATTTTGAACCTTTATTGGATTATTTCTGTATTATTGTATTTCGTTCAGCTACAGCACTACATCCATCATCGGAATGAATAATAGAACATACTACTAGACTATATCAACAGACATGAGACAGCGATGTATCACTTTGTTATAATCACTTATAAACCAAAAATGTTAAATGAAACAAATATTAATACATTGTATTTTCGTACTTGTACAATTTATATTCCATAATATGTTAATACTTAATAGAATAATATTAGTATCTTGATATTTAATGTAAAAATAAAAGAAAGGTTTTAAACTATTCGCGCAATTTTTAAGTTACAATCATATACGTATAATTTTACCAGAATTAATAAAAATATATAAAATTGATTATACATTATATAATAGTAGATATTATATCGTATAGCACATGGAGCAGTTGTTCAAAATTCCTATTGCCGTATCAATACAAAATAATTTACTTACGTATATATACTATACTTATACATATAATAAATTCAATTAATTTTTCTCTGTGCTATGGGTATTTTCTATCGTAAATTATTATTACAAAAAATAAAAATGGTATTTTGGCAAGCGGTTTCTTAATTTTCATTAACAATAATTAAAGTATTAAGCAAGGATGAATAATTATATGTGATTTTATCGAAATAATACAGTTTAATGAAAAAAATACAAATGTTGAACTAAAAATATTTTATGTAATTCCCGTGCATTAATGAATAAATATAATACGACTTAATGTAGGTACCTATATAATGATATAATGTTATATAACTGTGGGTTCATGATACTTAGTTCGAAATTCGATTATTCCAAATAAAATGAATTACTTACTTTAAATACTTCCGTATTGATTAAATTTATTTATTGAATTTCTGCCCCTGAGCATGGAGTACTACATAATTACACTTAAAAAAATAAAATATATACAAATTAAAATATTCAAATTTATCTATAACAGTTAATTACTTGTATAAATTAAGTATACAAACTATATACTATGCATATTTCTGCTCAACAGAATAAAAAATAACAATAATATTTGGAAATTATTGCGGTATATTTTAGTAGTTTAATATAAACTATATTAATAAAAATAACAATTTAAGATTGGGAAAATTAATCATCATTACAATTAATTTTAAACAATGTAATATAAATAATAATAATGACATTCTATATCAAATTTAATAAAACTTAATTTCTTTTCATAACTTGTTAAATCGAAAACTTGACCCATTTATTTCTTACGTTCCTTACAGACTTCACTAAATTTTACTCAACATAAATTCACATTCAACTATATTTATTTTCAACAAGAAACTTTTATCGTTTAAAATACTTTTAAAAACTTATAGTCTTAATACAAATTTATAATATTATACTCGATACATCGTATATATTTTTTGAAAGTTTAAATTTTAAAATAGAAAAAAAATATAAAATATTCCTTAGTAGTTTATTGTACTTAATATGCGATTTAATAGATGTAATTAAGTGCAATTATAGCATAATTGGGAATTCATTTTTTTTCAACTCATCGATGACCTAAAAACGCGGAATATAACATTTTTTTAATAAAAACAATTGACCTTTATTATTACCAGCGGTCATTTGTGAGAATTTGGAACTATATTCTACCTACCATTTGATGTGTAGCAGTTTTATGCGCCATTGTTCGATCTTACAATAATTTTACAAGATTGACTAAGATTACATTGAAAGTCTCCGAAATTCGAACACATCGTGATCATATAATATATACTAGGTATAAGTAATATTAGGTACATCAACGCATCGACGTGTACAAAACCGGTTAGGTTGATCTCAGGAGTTCTATTGGTTTCATATCTATAGATTTTTTCAATATACTCATATTTTGATCATTATACGACATCATGCTTATAGCTTATATACATAATATTACACAGGCGATTCGTATAAGGAACACTGCAGTTTTAGCTGTTCATCGCTGCAATCTCCCGAAACCGGATAGGCGCGTTTTCAAGGCACGTATCTTGAGCAATACACCTCGACGGCTTGACTATAATACTTTTATGTACTACATATATGTATTATATATATATTTATGTGCATGATGCACGTCACTGATTATTACGGACACGTTGGGCAATAGTTATAATACTCGATTGGTCGAGCGTGAGTTCGTCGGAGCGCATATACGAACGTAATAATAATAATATACTCGTACTGCAGGCATGCATAGCTGCAGAAGATCCGAACAAAAGATCCGATTGTTGCAGTAGCAAGGTTAGAACACGCGTTAAGCATGGGTTAAAACGATAGGACCATATTTTGAGCATAGTGTTAGAAAGTGATGCCACCAATCAATGGAACGATAGAAATGTTGCTATTGTTGGAGTGTACGCAAATGAAAATACGCTCGTGCGCAGTGCCGGGGATTCATCGACGGTGAAGTGATTGAAGTGCACCAAAGGGCCTCGTGGTTGGAGGATTGACGTTTTTTCAGAGACCTCGGATGCGGGAAGTTTTGTGGCGTTCATCGACGGACGAGGGAAAAAATTAAAGTGAAAATCATTTTGAAAAGAGAACGAATAATATTTATTCATCAAGTCTACAACATACGTATTTGTGAGATTATTTTGACACTATACAAAAACAAGAATAACAGAATACATAAAAACTGACGCCCATGATGCGACACAATATCTGTAATCGAAACATATATCGTTATTCGTTTGTGGACACGAGTAACGGCATTAAATGTTACGAGTATATATAATATTGGTGTATTAAATTGTAATACCTTAATTATTATAAATATATAATTATAACAAAACTATGCTATCTGTCTGTAAAAATGTTGGGGTCTATCCCGTGCGCAATTTTATCCCGAGAACGATGCATTTGGACACAGCTCTCTAAATTCAAATTCTGCCGAGTTATGGTCAAATTAAATTCTCATCCTCCGGTTTTCAGAAATTAGGGTAGAATTGGTCAAATGTAAAAGTTATGGTATCTATCCCGTGTGAAATTTTATTTTGAGTTCAATGCAACTGAAATCAGTATTCCTCTAAGTAAAAATCTCGACGAGTTAGTGTTTCCGTGACCCGAGCGGATTTGGAAATAGGTTTTTCGTCATTAAATCAATTATCCTTTGTCCAAAACCGTTAATTAGTATGCGCGATCGATAGGGAATTGTATTCCCGATCAATTAAAACTGGATAGAGCTCTGTAGGTTCAAATCAATAGACCACGCGTTATCAAGTAAATAACAAATTTTGTTGTAGCGCAACGGTTACCAACCATATAAACCGTTTTGTTTGTTTAATGTGTTTCTATCATAATATACGAGTTGAACAACCATTTTAACTTTATAGCTTGTTCTCACTTTTCAATGTACAATTATTATCATCGCGATCCGATATATTAATTATTGTGTTTTTTAGTTTCATATTGCGTTAAGTTAACTCACTTGGCTCCCTCAGACATAGTCGCATCATCCGTTTTCGTACGCATGGTCGGCTGAGTTTTGCATAATTTGTGGTGTACCGGATTAACCACCTGAATCAACGTATTTGTATTCGGCTTCAGTGACCCGTATTAATAACAGTATTTTCATTATGAAGTCGATGAGATCTGTGGATAACCGAGACCGTAGAAGATATACTAGAGCACCGCAATATCATCCTCGTAATCGTTCAGATGCAGACAACAAAGCCGAAAACATTAAACAATTAAAAGATGCCAAAATACAGTCTAGTAATGATAATTCAATCGAAAAGAAAATACAAAATATGATCAGTGCATGTGTTCAGCATTTAGGAAATGTTGCTTACACACCTGCTGTAATTGTAGATTTAAGACAAAAACTGGCAAAACAGAAAGTTGCTCGCGAAAACCTTCTGCAAGAACGTCACTCATCGCCATATGATAATACTCATATTATGGGAACAATGAGAGGATATTTAAATAATCGTCATGTGGAAATTGACCATCGTGGTGTGCTTACTGTGACGTTTGAAATGCGTCCAAACACATGTGGAAACAACAGATCTACCGAGGAAACAAGACGGCCAATAAGATGTGATATTGAAGAAGGATTAAGAATGCCGAGCCGTCCCATAACAAATGTTCCGACTACGAGACGACCTCCAAAGGGTTCTACAAGACCTTCAAGATTAAACGAAAAACCATATAATAGGCATATGGCTAGACAGATGTAGTGCGACACCATTAATAAGACAAAACATAAGAGATCAAAAAGAAACAAATCAAAATGGATAAGGTGAAGCCTTACATTCAACATTAGGGTCTCACAAAACAGACGTGACTATTTCACCAAGGTTCACGTCCGGTACGCAGTAAAATTATCGTTTCGAGTTTTGAACTCATTTGACATCTGAAGATTTAGGCGAAATTTTTGCCGATATGAATAATTTATTAAACTGTAGATTGGTTTTACCAAATGTTGCAGAAGCAGTGTATCAACGTTTTGTACATGCTATTCAAGCAGTTGATGTGAATCACACAGGCTACTTGATTACAGACCTATATAAAGGGTAAAATGCTGTTAATAATCTAGGTGGACTAATATCAGAATCTGGAACAAGTCGTATAATTCCTACACGTGCTTCTGATACGCATAAACGTTCGACGTATGACATATTGACTTTATTATCAATTCTTCCACTGTTATGTTAATTAATGTACGTAATTTTTTTCTACATAAAATGAAAATTTTGTATGTATATATACCTATGTAAAATTTGTTGTAAATAAAGTTTTGAAATAGCGAATATATTGTTTTATTTTAGTCTTATTATTATATAGTGAATTATTATTTAGCTTTTACACTTAACAGTAAACTTACAACTTGCTAAGATAATTTAATTGTGATTGGTGTGCATTAATATTTTTTATGATAATGATGTCAACTATCTCAAAATTGGGTGGAAAATATTGTTATCTATTCGGTCATTCTTAAATGTTGGATCACATATATTTTTAAAATGATGATACAGATATGCCCAACTTATTCTTATAGTACCTATCCTAAAAGATTTATATACATACGTACAGATAAATATACTCGTATACATGTATATTATAGTTTAGTATAAGCAATGTAATTTGTATAGAATTTTTCCTTCCACCTGGGCAAATGGTATATAAGGAAACATTTTCCTATAATACTTTAAAAATATATTTGACAAGACATTAAAAATAGTTCTCATACATTTTACATAATTTTATAAGTAGAATATAAAAATGTTTATTTAATAAGAAAATGTATAGTTTCAAGTGATTTATTCTATGATAACGGGTCTGTCTAAACTTGTGTATAGTAATGATTATGCGCATTATATATGATGTGTAACCAGGGATGGTGAATTTTTTTTCATTATATTTATCTTTTGATATAGTACCTATGCGACTATGCATGATGCAATGTACTATTATTTCATGTGACTTATTGTACGTATGTATAATTCGAAAAATAATGTTTAATAAAATAGTCATTAGACAATAATTTAGACACATAACTATTACCAAGGATTTCGTGAGCGTAACGATACGCTTGTGCGTTAGTATTTAATAGACATATCGCATACCTACCTACTAGGATGGGGATTATACTATTTTAACAATCGAAACGTGTAATTACGGATTGTACGAAAATAAGTACATCAGTTCTTAGCACATAATTATACTAATCGTATGCATTAAACGTTTTAATCACGTAACGATGATGATAGATTTTCCATGGTGTTACCATTAAGAACCTGTAAGGCTCTATAATCATATTATTATGACTATGAATACAAGACATGTATATTATCGGATGGGTACAATAATGTATAGCGGGTATAGGGTAATGTTTTTGAGCGCTGTGAACTCGTTTTATTATAAATTATTATTATACGAACGCGGCTATAATATTAATCGGTTAAATTTTTGGCGACGTAACACTGTGGGGGTTTTTTCCGGGAAAGTTATTTTTATTTTGTTAATTACATATTTATATTATATTCTTATTATAGTGTCATTAATCACATCGTAATAACAAGACGTTATTACGAACACTCCATATAGTAAATTTTTTTTTATATATTTAAATTAAGTTTGTATGGCTCTGGTATCTCATACTGACGTACGTTCTAAACGCAATCTTAATAATACATAAAGTCGTGAACATAGAAAAAGACATAAAAAAAAAATACAAATTCATATTATGTGTCGTAATATTTAAAAATAAATCCAACGTTAAAATTTAAACATCGTGGACTCATCACTATCGTTTCATATTCGTAGTTCCAAAATATTTATAAGCAATGGACTGCGAACTTTGATTGATAATTTATAAATCCAATTAGTGTGCTGCAATAATATACATTATATATTACTTTTAACATTAACATGTATAGGTAATTATATTGTAAAATTTTATTTGGCTTGGTTTACGAATGAAGTTAGACTAGTTAGGGCCTTCTGATGATGAAATTATCAATTAATTTAATTGATTTAACCAGAGATAATATTATATGTACACAACATTTTAATATAAAAGTAATAAATTAATAAACAATGAGTGTGAATGATGGTTAATATGATGGTTTATGTGGTGTGCATTATGCGGCCCAGTTTTGATCAAATTGATTACTTTATTCTGACACTGATATTGGTAAACATGTTATTTTATTATTATTTTAAACTCGCATTACGTGATATAATAATATTATAATGGACCTGGCTAATCTGGCAGCTTGTGATAAAACAATTTATTATAATGTTTTTTTCTTTCAACAAGTTAATAACGCATTTATTCCTCCCGTCATCGTTACCTGTACGGCTGTACTTTACATAAATGTATAGTAAGAACTAGTATGATTAACGATCGCAGTTGCTTTATCACCCAATTGTAGTTTAGTACTTTTGTCTTGACATTTGTTATTTCATAAATATTGTCTTTTACATTTTCACATAAGATAATATTGTGTTTTAATAGTATACAGGTTATACGATCAACTAATGTTAATAGTTTATATTATTCTTGATTTTCTACTCGTACAAGGCTATTGACAACGTACATTACTTAACAGTATTTCAGCAGAATATAAGTAAGGTAAGCTGTTTACTTTTACTTATATTTAAATTACATTTATAATTTTATTTATATATATTATATATGTTAACAGTTTCATTAGTAAGTACCTATACCACATTAATATCTAAAGAATTATTGAATAATTTGAATTATTTAAATCAGTAATTAAGTTAATTTATAATCAAAAGTATAAGATAGTGTATATTCCTACTATATGTTTACATTATGTATAAACATTATTATATAAAATATATGGCTTAATCATATCCAGTCTAGAAAAAATATTTTAAACCTATATTTTTTTTATGGATTTAATTATTCTAACATAAGTTTTAAATCAAACTTCATATGAACGAAAATTTGAACTAAAGTCAAAAGTTAATACGAACCATAGTTTGTTTCCAGTAGAATACATTACATGGTTAGAAATAAGTATATTAGATTTGTGATTAGTTGTATTCGTGAACTTATGTCCGATGAAAACATAATAATGCGTCATAATGTTATTTTTATTTATTGGCACAAATTAACCATACAGAAAAAATGATAATATAACAAGTTGATAACCAAGCTAATTAATAATAATAAATAAATAGGTTATTAGATGGACTTTTATATACATATATTATATTTAATTTTATACATTATTATATAATACATATATTTATATTTAAATTCATGTTGTCAGTAGTAATTTGTTAGAATCGAATTGAATTTCCGTATGTACTTGTTATGAATTCTACATATTCTTATGCAGGTATATCTTTGTATAATGCACTAAACTTTTTTTTATACATATTTTACATTTAAAATCATTATATATTTTAATGTATGTCGTATGTATGTCGTTAAATCGAACACCTACATGGAAAGTTACGAGTAAATATGTTGTTATTCTTGTAAATGAACTATATTATTATTTATTATACATCATATATGTATCCCGTGGAAGGTTTATGCTGAATACGATAAAATAAAAAATGATAATTTTTTTTGGAATAAATCGACAATATTTTTTTTTCCAAAAATGAATAATACGTGCGTCGTCCTGTCGTCCACCAATAATTTACCAATATCAAGTCATTATTAATTAGACCTAGAACTATTAGCTAAGTGAACTATAGCAGTGTGTATATATATAATAAATAGTAGTATAAAATAATAAAAATACTTAAATAATCCCGAGTACCTTACCCCACTGCACAATGCCGGGTAATATTTTTGTCGCGATAAAAAATCTATTGTTTCATCGATATTACCACATGGCATTTAGTTTATTTTTGAAATACTTCTATAGTTCTATAGTCTCCCGCGATGCGAATCATATAAACGAATATATAAACGCATTATAAACGAATGTAATATAATCGACATATAGATCGTCAAAGTACACAGTAGTCACTAGGAAGGTAACGTGTATAGTCAGGGTATTTAAGGATTTGATTTTTTTCCTAATTATAATTTTTATCAATTAGCAACTGACATTATTCGTTTAACGCAAAATAAACGTACACAACTCTTTTTTTTATCTATTTTTGGATTTTATGCTTATTGTACTTTTGCATTCATTATTTTTAAATACCTATTATACGAATATTTTTATAAATATATATATTTATTTATTTTATTATAGTTTTTGAGCTATTTTGAAAATACATTTTCTATAGTTTTTTTGGACTTCAACATCCGTACTCTACATAGGTGTAACATTCATAACACTCCATACTTTACGCATATTGTTTAATTTATTGGAAACTGGAAGGCTGCTTTAATTTTCCGCCGTCACAAGGTTATCGGTATATCGTTGACATGCTTCAAACGTGAATACCCACAGGCCACATATTATAAAAACCAACGTAAATATATTTAAAACAAAAAAAAAACCGCACGCATATATTAATTTGTACTATGTGTATAATATTTTGATGTACACGCATGGAGTACGTCAGTTTTTCAGAGGACGAGAAAAAAAACAGTTTAGATAAGATCGCTCCGTTTAAAATTTTAAATACTATATAATGTGTTTGTCTATTGTCTATTGAGAGATCTGAGGTTGTAAGAATTAGAACCAAAACAAAATATAGTTATATATATATATATATAAGAAATACATGGTATTAAGTAAATAATATAATAATTCCTGGGGGGACCCAAGGCCTTCGAACTTCGGAGATGCAAACTGGTTGCCCCCTCTTTCACTGCCGCGGCATGCCGTCTGTAATGTCTGACCACTGATCGCTCTACAGTCTACATTAAAACCATTTATTAATCTGTTGGTACCATTCGTAGCAGCACCATAACTGGTAAGTTTGGAGATTTATTTTTTTAATAATTATTATATTATAATTTTTATCGCCGTGTATATAGTATAATACCGTAAATATATTATATAATATGTGAAATAATAAGATAAATTTAACTTTGATGGTTGAGTTAAAAATTAAAATTAAAAAAAAAAAATGTGTGTTCATAAAATTTGAAAAACAGTAAGCTTAAACTAAAAAAAAAAAAAAATATTGCTTTTAAAATAAGTATTTAACTCTCGTTTATTATTGCATTTAAAAATTTTAAACCATAATAATAAATATAAAAAGTGTTATCGTGATTACTGTATGACATTTATTAATGATAAGATTAATAAGTTAATTCCTTAATAATATTCAAAATGTATACACAACTCTAATACATAGGTACGTGAACAGTTGAGGTTGAGGTGTGTTTATAAAATAAAGAACATAGATAAGTTTATTTATTTTTATCATCAACATAATAGTTAATGTTTATTAGTGTATCCGTAGAACATATATTATATAATTTTATGCGTTTAACGTAAGGTTTCGAAAAAAAAATTCATCATGAGTGAATAGTTTTGAGTTTAAAATTGTATTTAAGAAAAATAGAAAAATTCTATTTTGTTAAATAGTCTAAAATGAGAAAATGAAAACGAAAATAAAAATATAGTTGATGGGTGGTGGTTCAATTGAACACGTTTGATTGTGATTTACAATTAATCGAAACAAACGTATTTTGTATATTATAATTGTATATAACTAAGACATGCTGCCAATAATTTACGAGAGAATTTTAAATGGGATGAGACAGGTTACTTGTTATAAAACGTATTCATTTTATTAAAAATAAAAGAAAAAAACGACGATCGCAACGTCATAATTACAAAATTAAAACTACTATTAAAACCTGTCTTACATTTTCAGGTATTTTTTTACGTCACTAAACCAATAAACGTAATTTATGGTTCGAATGAATAAATATTTGTCTTATACTCATTAATGTTTCAAAAACGCGAACTTATGGAAAATTCTATGATGTATTCAATCATTTCAATTTAAGCACACATTTACAGTACATATTTCAATTTTAACATAAATTGGATTTATTTTAAAAGCAACCCATATAACTGTTATAATGGGCTATAGTAACATAATCATAATATTATTCGCTAATAAATATAATAACGTGCATATTATGGGTATTTCTCGACATAAATAAGCCAAAAACAATCGGGAACCTTCGAACCTTGGACGTTTTAACGACCTATATACGGCTATAATGCAGTGGGCAATTTTCAATTTCACTGTTAATCGCTGTCAATCTGTTACACTATTATTATATAACAAACATACGTATCTTATAATATACACATATGATTTAAAAATGATCTGGCATATTGTTTTTAAAGTTTTAATTATAATTTTTAATTTAAATCTAATTAAAAAAGTGATATCGTATTTTTTCGTAGTGCCATTTCGTTTACTATATTAGATATCTATTAAATGTATTAGATCTATTAGATGGCTACATGATTTATTCATAGCAGCTCGGTGAATGGATGGTTGGTAGTTAAATATCACGGTGTCCAAACGCTCATAAAAAATTGAAAAATACCCCAACGATTGATAAATATTTCAAAAATCGATGTCTTATATTATAAAACTTTGAAAAAGTAAAAAGAGTGTATTTAAGTCTATAGATTATATTTTATCATAGGCTAAAATTATCTCGAAAACCATTTTTAACATTCAGGCACAATGAATTAAAATTTTCATTTTTAATTACATAATAAAAAAAGTGATATTTTCCCGTTCATGATAATAATTTATTATACATTATTTATCTATATTCATAGAATTATACGTAACAAATTTTGGCATAGAAAACAAAAACGATCTCGGTAAATTTTGGTTTGTTGCCCAAGACGTAGCTAACTATACCTTTTATAATATGAAGTATTAGTAAACATAACATCGTCCTTCAATGGTGGTAAAATGGTATAGATGTTTACATCGTTGTTTTGGAGGATTGGTGCAATTAAATTACAGGCAACTGTATTATTTTAATGACGATAATAATAGGTACTTATACCGAATTAGCATGAGTAATTTGTTTATTATTTTGTAGTCGCTTGACGCACTACCATGCGCGATGCCACGCGTGTGAAGATTTAAATTTAATGCCCCCCGGGGCAATAGGAGAATGCTGTTTTATAAATATATTTTTATTTATTTAAATTGTTGCACGTTTCAATATTAACAACACAAACTGTAATATTCGTGGTTGATACCAATTAGTGGAAAATCGTCACCAGTATCAATGCTGCTGTTACTCTCTCTATATAGCCTTCCACACCAATTTGAATAAAAAAAATGAATAAAAATAAACTTCTGAATACTAATATAAATACAATATTAACACAAATAATCGAACGTTTATTTCATCATAATAATGTTTAGTTAGGTGTTTTTTATTTTAAAAATGTTATTTTCATGTCAAACAAACGTTCAACAATTCATTCCGTTTCTTTTGACCAAATTATCTGAAGTATAATAAATTATAGTATTATAATATTGAATTAGAAACAAAATCCTAGAGCGAATATATGATTCGAAATAATAAATTGCGTTACATACACTTGTGCGGCGAAGAAAATGCGGTCATTCGACGTAACCTGTTTAGTGTATAATAAATATAGTATAGTGCTCGTCCGATATTACATGACGCGATGTTAACTCGACAGTAAACGTGTAGAATCTAGCGGTCTCCGTACCGGCGATGGTAATTTATTCACGTGAATTTAACAAACAATTACCGTACGTACGAACCAACACGTCGGCGATTTCGACATTTTACATTGAACAAAAACCTTACCGCGATGATAGATAGACGATAACCTTCCGATGAGCGGGGGAACGAAATAGTAATAAATAACAATAATACAGATGAAATGTGAAAAAACGCCGCGACACAAATTTTCCGCCGATTGCCTTGATAGTACAAAACGCATTGTTTTTTTTTTTTTTTCAAACGCGGTTCGATACCTGGAAAACGCGCAGACAATGTATAAATAGTTCGCAGCCTCTAGAGTCAGGAAACGGTCGAGACATTGGGACGTTATTTTTAACAGCGTGCACTTCACAACGTTTTTCCTTTTTTTGTTTTTGCAAATTTATCCTCGCACGGTGTGCGCTTCCCAGTTTCCACGCGTTCAGGTCTGCCACAGTCGATTTTTTCTGCAATCTCTTGGTTCTAGGTACTAGGACCTAGGTACGCATCACTCTTGCTCGTTATCGTCAGATTGAAAGGTATAGAAGATATTTAATAGGTAAATCAATTGGTTTGCTTGAACACTCTAAATTTTTATTGATATATATCGATTATATCGATAAATCTGATTGTTTAATTCTGCCCTCGGACTCATGAATCATTACGAAGGCCAGCATAATAGTCTTCTATGTAATGTCAGCTACTTCCAGTTACCAACATTTATTTTGGCTTACTTTTTAATGAAATCGGATGTAATTTTGTCTTTGTACACACCAAAAATATTATTCAAAGTCCTCGTGTGATTACTATATACTATAGTGGCCGGGTGGTTCTCTCATGCTTCTTATAGATCACCGGTTATAACAGTGCTGTACTCACCTAGTATATATTTATTTAAGCTTTAACAGTAAATATATTTTTTCGATGATTATTAAGTAGTATAGGTGTATATGTTATAAAATGAATATACCGATTATGAGAACAGATAGAAAAAATATAGAAAAATACATTTCGTAAGACACGTAATGTTAAAATATTGTACTAACTATTTGAGGTGAAAATAAATTGAAACTGAATCGGAGGTTTCAAAAAAGACTCGAAAGCAATGTTTAATTGAATTTGAACTAAAAGTACATTAAATTCGATTATTATATCATTTACAACTCGAGAGTTACGTAAAACGATCTCGAATTACATTTTTATAAGATCCCGCAGTACAATAGTACATATTATTCTATTATTTATAATAATAATGATATGTTTCCATGCACGAAAGAAAACATAAGATGCACCATTGTTCTCAACACTTTCGTATAGGTACTCGAATCGTTACCGGTTCGATAATCGATTCGAAATTAAAATATATAACAGACACGTATATTATACCGTTATTATAAGTACGTTTCGTTCGACCAGCGGTTTCGCCTTCGGGTTTCTGTCCAGTGTAAAGACTTAAACGCCTTGTTCGCGTTTCCCAGGTTTCACACGATGGCGAGAACAACGCTGGCGATATTGCTTCTGGGGTGCTGCACGTGCGCCGTGTGGTCGGTAAACGATCGGCTGCGGGAGGTGTTCAGCTGGCGGCAGTTGGACTTTGCGTTTCCGGACCAGAAGACCAGGCAGGCGGCGATCGCCAGTGGCGAGTACGTGCAGGCCAACAATCTGCCACTGGGTCTGGAGGTGTGGAGGGACAAGCTGTTCATCACGGTGCCCCGGTGGAAGGCCGGAGTGGCGTCTACGCTTAACTATGTGTCGCTCGGATCGGGTAATTATTGTCGATTTTACACTATAATATTAATATACATATACGTATATATATCCAACACAATTAGCATATCCGCCAAGTAGTAAAATTACGTGTAATAAACTACGGTACCTACGTGGTTATTGCTAAAATTATTTTTGTTATTATTATTATTATTATTTTTGTTCACGGTAGACGACTTTCAGTTCGTTTTCAGTAAACTCTTTTATGACATGGTTACTACGGTATAATAATTGCTTTTGGAACCACGAATGCATTTTACACGCTTTCAGAGATAGTAATTTTCGTACAATTGTAAAAATAAAAACTATAACTTTGGGTGTGTTTTACAATCATTTCCTGCGGTGATCGTTAAAAAATACATTTATGCTAGTTTTTCGGCAATAAATCATTTTTCTAGAGTATTATTATGTTGGTACTCTTTTAAGTTATCCCGCATGTAAATATTATTATTATTATTATTATTATTATTATTATTATTACTGTTGGTGATAGTTTGACAAAATGACGCCGCCGCCGTACAAATTGCACTCAGCAAAAGCAGTTTCCAACTTGGATGCCGCATTATGTCTATCGGATTCGTCCGAGTTGCGTCGTTGCGTGCTATTTGATTCGAAACAAACATTCCAAACATTCGAAATGCCCACGGCACAAGTTAATTATTTTGTCTTAAAGTTAGATTTTCAATAATACCAACATATTCATTGAGCTGATGATTTTGTAAAGATATTATTTCAATTTCGAACTTTTGATTTTACAATGCACCAACAATTTCGGTGTACAGCATTTTCACATAACATTAACAATAATTATTTGAATATCGGTCGATGAACTGTAGCTAACGCAGAAAATATGTCGAATAAGAGTATCAAAAGATTCAAAAGTTATTTATAACTCATATAGTTTTGAATATGATTTGGAAAAAAAAAACGGGTGGGCCTCGCTTTGCTGTACAGTTGGGGGTGGAGTGCACCTCGTTTATAGGATAGGTCATTATTACAATGGATTTGTTAAATTTGAATGTAATGATAGATATCATTGTATACGAATAACGATTTTGAACGGAGTAAATATGTTTGTCTAAAATGTGTATATAATAATATAGTATTTTATATTTAAATTGAATTATAATGCAATTTCGTAAAAATTTAAATTTAAAACAATCATAATAATTTTTTTTTAAGTCTGGTAGAATTTTTTTTATATATTTTTGAAGGTAAGCTTATGGACAACCTAGTGTTAAAATTTTGAACCTTAAGTATAAACAGAAAAAATTTTGTAAATTTTCAACTACAAAATAACTTGCAAATTATCGCGATTTTAACAAATTTTATACAAATTTAAAATTTATGGGCTTATAAAAAAAATTTGAGTGAAACCATCTCCCATATTTTCTAGTGAGGATAAGTTAAGCTTATTATAAACTTTGTATAAAATTTTCGAAAGTTTTCGGCCAGCCAATTAAATTTTATAGATATTTAAAAAAAAAATTTACAAAACTCGAAAATTTAAATTGTCTATAGATAAGTCAAAATATGTCAAAATACTTTGAAAACTTAACCATACATATAGAACACCAATATAAAGATTTGGTAAAAATTTCAAGTTGTTGTGGTTTTTCGTTTTTGAGTTAGAACATTTTAAAAAAATGTAGTTTGTAAAAACGTGATTTTGCGTAAAATTTCCCGTTTTTTCATAATTTTTTTATTGGTTTTTTCGATTTTTTCAAAAAGTATTAAAAAATTTGGATTTTTGACTTTCCTTTCAGAAAAGTTGCTATTTAAGCAAATCGAAGCATTTTTACTGCAAAAAAAGGTGTCGTCAGATACAAAAAAAAAAAACATACATCATTGTAAAATCAATAGATTCCATCACTCCGTTCAGAATCTAAAAGGGTGCAAATATGTGCTTAAAATTTTTATTTTCATTAATCACTCTTATAGTGTACACAGCGTATATGGACGAACAATTTTTTACGTGTGACATGTGATTGGAATGAATAGACGCGGCGTGCGATTCGGGAAATTCGTTTTACCGTGCACGCGATCCAAAAGCATCACTGCCAAGTGACAAAATAATGTTATACCATCGTAATGAAATAATAATAATAATAATAATAATAATAATAATGACGAGTATAACGTCAAGTGTGATGGCATCGGCTGACCGTGATGGTAATTAGACGATGCCTGACACCGACCCATATGGTCCTAGAACCGTGACGCTCCACGTGCGCCACGTACCAAAACTAAATCATCCCGTAGGTATCTCTCCGTCCGTGACGGTGCCGGTCCACCATGTAGTGCATTTGATTTAAAACGCATTTCAAGCTTACCTACGATATTTTAGCGATTTATATCTGTTATACAATTATACTTCAGTCGTCGACTTCTCGTCTGATAATTTTCTTATGTTATGTAGTTTTCCATGTTTCACGGTGAAAATCGCACTAGAATTGTTTTGATACCTCTACGAATGTGCGTTTCTATAACGTTCAAGTGCAATCATCGGCATTTCGTTAGCATTCGATCGAAAAGCGCACACATCCTGCGCTACATCCTTGGTTGTTTTACTTACAATCTAGTGACCCTTCTTCGGCTTGTCCGCATCCCCCTCGACGTATGCACGGCGCGTGATTTGCATGCCTGACCTTTGAGACACAACATTCGTACGTATATATATTACGCGCACCTGTACAACAGCATTGCATAATAATAATTCGGTGGAGGTCGGTCAAACGTGTTTATTTATTATTATTATTATTATACTAGTGGTGTTTTTATATTAACGGCACTACGAGAGCAGACAAGTAAGCTATCGAGCGGTGACAATAGAACTGTTCTCTTAGCGGTGACTCGTAGAAGCCCACAATCGCATGCTTCTATAGAGTCCAGAAGAATTATAGCTTTCCGGAGTAATACATTTCAATGCGATGCGGCAAAAGGGGCGTAGCCAAAAATCACATTACCTGGTATAGATGTCCATCACCATCAAGAGCGTATGTGTAAAGATTTAAAATGTAATAAATATATCCTTATCGCGGAATTCAGCGTAACGGTAATTTGACTTATGACCACGTCCCTCTTGCTGCATCGCACTGAAACGTGTTCTATAGGGTAAAAATCGTATAAATACGATTTTTGGGGTCTGAAAAACAGTTACGGGCCAACGAGACCGCGTTGCAGAACAAGACTATAGGTATCGCAATATTATAAGTAATAATATATAGCCATCGGTTACGTATCGTATCATATGTATAGGACATTATAACGGTTTGATAAAAACATAATATCGTTTGCGTGACGAAATACCCATTTACAAAAATCATTTTTGAAGAAAAAAACCAACTGCCCAAATATTGTAGAAATCGATATAGTAAATGCGTCAACGAGTTACAGAATCACCAATTATAGCTTTTGATGTGTACACGTGCACACGGCGATACGTGTAGTACATGCATACAACAATGAAAATAAATTATTATTATTACGACGAGGCGTTGTCGCAATAATACATATAACAGGCATTGACATGAAAGTGAAAACGATACGTATATATAATATACAGTTGGCGTCATCGAGTGTCGTAATACCAGTGATGCTTCTTCAATCGGTCAATTTCGGCACGACGATGAATTCCAAGTGTTTTTTTTTTTTTCATAGCCTTGTATTTACCTATATATTTCTTTACTTTTCTTATTTATCCGTGGTCTCAGAAATACACGAAATACAATAATGTACAAATACAGCGATAAACCGAACGCGTGTACGAAATAGTTTCGACTGTTATTATAATTGTTCCGGAGTGTCGAACAGTATTGTTGTGATAAACACGTACTTTTGTACGTTGTATCAGTTACTCAGTTACGTGTATAAATATTTTGTTCTATGTTTATATTATTATTATTTATATATATATATATAGATTTTAGCTATTGCTTTCGTTGTAGTTATAGTTTTTGGTGATGGTGTTTGAATTAATTCTGCATGATTTGTATACGCGTTAATTATTTTCCGTATACTGTCTCTCGAACATTGAACAATAAACCGATCGTAATCGCAATTATACACACTGCCCATATGAGTACATATAATAAGTCGGTCAAGCTTGGGTCGGCAAATGATTGACAATTCTTCTTTTCAACGAAAACGCGTATTCATAGTTGGAGGCGGTATCGAATTAAATATGGTATTCATACTCAACGTTGATTTGTAGCCCTGTATAAATAATTCCGGAGGCGATGTCCTTCGCGAAATTTCTACAACAGATTACGACAGCAAGTCAATAATAAAGGCACCTAGGCACCTGCGTCATTATCGTCCGTGCACGGTGTTCGATACCAGCAGCCTGGGACGTGAAAAATCCGACATTCTCGTATCATCGTATAACTAAAACGCTGATCTGCGTCTGCACTGCGCTTATGATGTCAATGAATGTGTTACGTGTTCCAGTTCCACTATCGTCTGTTATATTCACTGACCACTGTTGACAATGAACGTCACATCGCAATGTTACTCGCGACAACGTAACGCACCACCTTCTGCACAGATTACGCACAAACAGATTTAAACGTGTTTCGAAAAAGTGAAGCGTTTAAAACATTTACAGTAACACGCACAACATACATTTCAGTCGAATACATAGTATATAATACATACGGTAACCAAATCCGTTTTTTTTTTCCACGCTATCGAAATTTCTTTAAATAATGATCTTATATAGGATCCTTCACGAAAGAAGTGCAGCAAACGACCGCTAAAACGGAAGTTGATTTTCAAAGCTCGACATCTATTCGATAACTAGTCACACTACAACTGTCACGTTAACCATATAACATATAGCGATTGGGCAATGAAAAATTTTGGTTTTAAACGGATTGAACCAGCGTCGTATTTGGGGTCTTGGAGATAATACTGCTTTTAGTCAAGACTGCTGCAGACCGCAAATGATGTGCTTTAGTACAATATAATTCCGGAGCAACTGCCGAAATGATTATGAATTTGTGTATTTCGAGAAGGAAACAGTTAGAACACGCTACGCACATTTGTTTTTTATTGCATGATTTAAGTACTCATTTAGTTAAACAATATTAATACAATGGCAATGCATGGTGATAATTGAACGCATCTATACGCAGCTTGGTGAAGATATTTCAAATTAGTATCGCGTAAGTAGATTGAAATATTTAATTTGATATCTAATTTACTATAATTATCTTTTGGTTATGGACAACGAAAGGAATGATTTCAGGTGTATATACAATACTTCAATGTTATTATTTATTACACTATTAAGTATTAATACATAATTTAATAATATCAATTTTGAACTAGTGCGGTGACGATAATAAACTTATAAAATATTAACTCTACCTGACATAAAATCAAAGTATAGTTTTATAATTATATAATTAAAGTATAGAATATAGACTTATCCTACTTTTTTTTTTATTTTTTTTTTTAGAACTTCTAGTAATAACTATTATAGTTCAACAATTACAAAGATAAATGTACAAAGTTAATTAATATTGATACAATAAGCAAAAGGTGAAGTAATTAAACATAATGATAATAAAATATATCAGATAAACAATTGAAACACAATCAGTGTACAAAATACAACAATAATAATAGACAGTTAATGCCTTAATTATTTGTTTATTAATATGGCAGAAAGAAATGAGTTTATAATAGAAGTTAAATCGGAGAGGAATTTTGAGAGAGCTGAATTTAAATTTGGAATATGTGGATTTATGTTCGGATTAGTACCAGCAGTAACAGAAACATATGATGGAATAGATTGGGAAGGTTCGATTAGGAGGGACTCGGATATTAAGTTTTTAGTCTGTGAGGCATTATTTTGGGAATATGACGACTTGATTTTGTGACGATTAAGAATGGCTTGATAGAATGGGTACTCCCTGAAGTTGGCCGTGTGATCTTCGGAGCAGTGGACACATTTAGCTGGACTGGAGCGATCCTTGGTACAGAGGCTTGACTTATGAGCCTCGCCACATTTGACGTAGCGAGATGGGTGATGACAGTATCTTTGCGTGTGACCATAATCTTGACACTTATAACATTGCGGCGACCCATATGATGATTTATTTGGTTTTTCAATTATTACTTTCGTGTTTAGTAATGAAGTGATATTGTAGATTTGATTATTATTATCATTGCATTCAAGGTCGACAAAAAATATTGGGAGAGGATGATTATATTTTTTATTTTGAACGTTATAAACTTGCCTCACGATGTGTCTTTCTTCCAACAATGCGTCCGAAATGTCAACACTGAGAGTGGAATGATGGAGGTTTCTGATAACGATCCTAAGCGGACGTTTAGAGCGAGAAAGAAAAGTATGAAAACTGACGTTAATATTCATCAAATACCGAACTATAGCATTAAAATTATCAAGATTATTAGGTTGTACAATAAGATGAGAAGTAGACTTGCATGTGAACCCGTTGGGGTCGGTGGTTATTTTAATTAAGGCGTCCTTGAATGCGGAGAAATTACTAATGTTACTGATATGGATAGGTGGTATGTGAAGCTCAGCACGAGCCGTGGAGTGAGTTGACATTTCGACGTTGTCATCACGAATGGACGGAACCGAGCCCGATCCGGTACTATCACAAGTGTCAATTGAGGAAAGAACGGCGAAGCGATTGGGTGAAGAATAAGTTTTAGACTTTTTATCCTCATGAAGAGGAGAATTTGAAGAGCTAGATAAAATTCGTTTAGATGCCGTAGGCGTACGAGACAGACTTTTAGCAGAGCGAACCATAATATTATTTATGTTGAAAATGAAATAATCGACAACACAATAATAATGAGCATATTTAAAATGCAGATAGCGGAGCGATCGCGAGAGCGTGTATTCATGGTGAATATTATCGCCGGACTACTTATCCTACTTATTCATATTCATACGTTTTTCCTTTTCGTTTATTTACTTCATTTTTTTTTTTATCTAATTTGACTCATCGATCGTATTGTATACTGTTATATCTACCAGATATATTTCTAATTAAAAAATAATAATTTTAACCGGTTTATATAATACATGGGTCTATAGTAAAAGTATTTATAAACGCGTGCCCATATGATTTTTTTTATCAAATCTTGTACTTAATCGAATTAATATATGAAACTGTTTTATACTTCCAAGATGATCTATAATTATTAATAATGTTACCATACTAATGAATTAACGATAAGTCTTACAGAAAATAAAATTTCAGTGCTAGATACTTACGATGATGATTCCGGTGATGAAAGTGATTTTGATGATGATCCTTCGGATGATTCTTCGGATAAATCTTCGTGCGATTCAGAATTTGAAGGTAGTTTTTCTAATAATTTGAGAACAATATATTTTTAACACAAACACAATTTAAATTTTAAGACAATATTCTTTTATCGTAATTTAACATTTTACCGGTCTATTTCTGAACTACAGTTAACAGACTAGCTTTTAACTATTTTTTATGGACACAGATAATATCAAAAAAGAGCCGGATGGATGTTTAAAATATTTCAAATTCATAATAAAATAATAAAATAAAAATTATCATTGGTTCATATAATATTACTGTCTTCTCCTGCTTTTGGAATAATAATAACCCATTAACCATTATCGATTAATTTTAACTTTCGGACTTAACAATAACATTTAAGATACATTTTTAGGAGATGTGTAGTATAAAAAGCTTAATCTATACATTTTGTGGAGATAAACATGGAATAGCAAAGGCGATTATGTTTTAAACAATACATCCCCTCTAAACAAACCATATTGTGTGGTTTAACTTAAACTTTCAAAAAATACAATAAAAAAAATACTTTAAAATACAATCATATGAATCATACTACTTTCAATCTGGATTCGTTTTAGGTTTTGCGTAGTTTATACTCAACACGGGAACTTTTGAGCTGTTTGGGGATTCGATGTTCTATTATATTCATAATTGATTACATATTATTAATGATATATTTACAGAAAGGTTTCATCGACGCCACATTCCATTTAAAATTTTTAATAATAATTGATACGCACTACCATGATTATGAGATATTAATTTGAGAATTATTTATTCAAAATTCATGAAACAAATACCAGGGTAGATTAGTTTAGATAGGTGAGAGCCTACTGTATTACTGAAAAAATGTTTAATATTTGATATCTCTGCCTTAAAGCCCAGTGTGTAATAAATATTAAAACATAAGTATTGCTTGATATAAGATACGGGTATAAAATAGTTTATAGATTGTTGGATAAGACATAACAAATCTGTAGAGTGTACTGACAGTCGAATTTAATAGGAGAACAGAGTACCAAGTTTTATACAAATGTACACGCCCATATGGAACGTGAAACTTTCAGCGTTAAATCCAAAGTTTGGCCCTTAAACAAAGGCTCGTGTAGGAAATGTACTATTTATACCGTTATAAAGTGCGGATAAAAGTATATATATAGTTGGATTATTTTTTATTTCCTTGGACAAAACACTTTCTATATGATATTATTGTCACTTAACTATAGAAACACCTGAAATCATTTTATTTTGTTTGCATAATGCAACAACTGCAGTAGTTAAAAAGCTATAGTTGCATATTATTACAATAATAATAAATGAGTTACTTCGCAAAGTTGTGTCCGATAACCGAAACGAACGCGCGTGCTATATATTAAAATATTGTATGTACGCGACAGAGTCACGGGATTATTATAATACACGATGAATCCGGTGTTTCCGAATTGCGTGCTGAAATAGGTTGAATTGCTTGCGTGATTTGCTCCTGACAGAACTTATATTGCGTGCACGGTCTTCTCGCAACAGAGAACAAGTTCCGTGCATAGTTTTATTTTATTATTTATTTAAAATAAAATTTATTATTCATCAAAAACACACAAAATAATATAATACGTTCATATCTTATCTATAATTTTGTTTAAAAAGAAACTATGGAATAATAAGTATACAAATAATTGTATTATAATTTATAATACATTAAAAATATATAAAAATAGCAAGTTTAAATTTTAAACAAAAAACTAGTATTAAATTAATTTAAAAAAATTAAACTGGCAAGTTTTTGTATGCCATTTTTTTCTACAAATCCCAAACAGTTTATATCAGGGTTGGAACGTTATAATACAGTAATGTATAAAATACGTACCTATTATACATGCGTATAAAACGTAGAGTACAAAACTAATTTTTTTTTTATACGTTTTATGGTACATGAAAGTTTATATTTTTAAAAATTGACAGTATTACTTATCATTTATAAATAATAACAAAAAATTTATTTATTTCAATTTTAGGTGATTAAAATTATAATCAATTAAAGTTAAAATCAATACGTATAGTGATTAATGAAAATATTGAATAATTATAAATTTATATATTAGCAATTCTAGTTTATATAGCATAGCTCTGGCAAAAATTCGAGGGTAGGTTACAAATTATTATATGGTGGTAACATTTAATTACCTACAAATGATATATTACATAATTCTGTGAATTTTTTTTTGTCTAAACTTAAAATTGACCGTGATAAAGGTGGCAGACTTAATATTTTATTTAACTATAGTATATGTAAACTAAAAGGATCGGCGAAAATTGACCACCAGCTAAAACGCACGCAATTAGGGACTGTCGTGAAAAATACACGCACCTTACAGTAACTTACTAGTGGTTGTGGACTAGCACTGCTATTTTTTATTTTTGGTACGCAATTCGGATGTAGTCAATGGAGAGCATACGGTGACGGCAACTCGACCGCTTGTCACAACGCAATGGGATACGATCGAATTGCACTTATTTTAATCTAATCTCAGTTGGGTTGAAAAATGCTAATGGTCTGACTGCACTTTGGTAAAAAAAAAAATAGTTAGTGGTTGCAGTTCAATCACTACTCAATTTTTAGGCTCAAACAAGGTATTATCAAAAAATATATCATGCATTTGAAGCGGGTCAAACGTTTAGAAAACACTCATATTCCCTTCCACTTACACCGGTAAGGACTGACAATGAACATTGACGTGGTTAATTTTTTCTATACAAATCATTGTTAATATATTATAATATGCATCCAATTTTTTTTTCAACTCATTTCAATAATTTGTTGTTGCAATAACAAATCAATAAGCTAATAACAATTTCAAAAACTCTAACCTACAGATAATACGTTTTTGAGCAAATAAGTTGCTATATATTTTTCAATATCATTTATTTTTTCCTTAAATAACAATATTTTTTATACATTTATTTTAACATGTTTAGTGGTAAAAAGTGGAAACATAACATTTTTCGTGTAGAAATCTTGTACACAACAAATTTTCAGCTATGTCCAACAATACAGTTATCATACTGATGGGGGGGGGGGAGATAAAAAGTTTACCCCTTCATCGCCATAAGAAAAAATCGAAAAAGATATTGAAATTCCCAGCAGACTTGATGAATTTTCTAAATCATTGTGAAAATGAAATATTTATTAATAAATTATTGTTATTTAGGCTATAAAATATTATTTTTTTTTTATTTTTTTTTATATTAGGACTAAATTTATTTATTTATTAAACATTTTAAATGTTTGAAAACTTTTATATCTAAATGCCAACGTGTAAAGGATTATTGAACTGAGGACGTGTCCACTTGTTGTCCAGAACGACCAGAATTCGCTAAAAATTATTAAAAACACATTAAACGTAAAAATTATAAATGTTTAGTATATTGAAACAATAATCCTCCCTCGGAAATGTGTTTTCAGTTACGTCCTTATTAGTAACTATAATTCTATGACACCGATTCGCCCCCTTCTTAAATGAATTTCAGATCCACAACCGCATTAGGTACGACTTAGCTAAATTTGTGTTTATAATATATTAATATAAGAATAGAGTTATATACAAATTTTTGAATTATACACTCCCATCCCCATAAATGAATTCTACGTACGCCACTGACGGTTGTGATCATTTTTATGCACGTGAACGTTCATAGTGGATAAAACCGCCTTAAGTTTTAACTCCTTTTTCGAACATATTCAGTCCGACCGCTACCTGCTTTACTTTTTGATCAGAGTGCATTTCGGCCATTACCTTTTTTAGATAACCTCAAGTTGGGTCCCAAAATAAAAAAATAAGGCGAATTGAGTCCAGGTTTGTGCTAGAGTAGCCCAAGTAAATTTAAATAACAAATACAAATGTTTAACATTTCCGGAACTTTTCAACTTTACCGAACACCCTAAATTTCCGTATTTTTTCTTTTAAATCGATATACTTTGAGGTTTCAAAAACGCAGATGAATTCTACGTGAGCTCTCTGTGAAACTTACATTAAAAAAGTCCTCATTTTGTTATGAAAAACCACGTCTCAGATAGGCAACAGGACAAAGAGTAAATATACGATTTGAGTAAAAAGTTGATGAATTTTACCACGGACCCAATTCGAATATTATCTTATTACACATCGCAGATCCAACTCGTGTTTAATCGTAGCAATTAAAAATCTAGCGACTCAATTCGCATTTTTCCAATTTTTTATTTTTTATTATTTTTTTTTTTTGTACTCTATAATGAAATTCGATTACTTTTTTTTTAATAAGTGTGTACCATGATTGTAATCGACCATCCCGACGTGACGATGCATTATCGTTATTCATAAGCCAACCTAACCCAACTCGCACTTTCCCATTTTTTTTTTTTTTTCTTCGGTTAATAATTAATGTGCAATTTTATTATTATGCATTATCGTTAGCTATATTTATTGTGTAATACATCTATATATGTACTGTATATTCACTATTATCATGTTATACCGTTATCATATGAGCTGTGTGTACGACGACGTTTCAGAACCGGAGAACCGGTCGCCCGACCTGATACCGTATCCCGGCTACGAGCAGAACCGGCTGGCGTCCAACTCGTCCGAGCGCATCGTGTCCGTGTTCCGCGTGAACGTGGACGTGTGCGACCGGCTGTGGATGGTGGACACCGGGCTGGCGGACGTGTGGGGCGAGGCGAACGCGGTGCAGGCGCCCAAGCTGATGGTGTTCGACCTGAACACGGACACGCTGATCAGGCAGTACGCGTTCCGGCCGGACGACATGAAGCCGGACTCGTTCTTCGCCAACGTGATCGCGGACACGACGCGCGACACGTGCGACGACGCGCACGCGTACGTGCCCGACCTGGGCGGCTACGGGCTGGTGGTGTACAGCTTCGCGGCCAACACGTCGTGGCGCGTCAAGCACCATTACTTCCACTTCGACCCGCTCAACGGCAACTTCCACGTGGGCGGCCAGAACTTCCAGTGGACCGACGGCGTGTTCGGCGTGGCCCTGTCGCCGACCAACGCGGACGACGACGGCCACCGCACGCTATACTTCCACCCGTTGTCCAGCACCCGCGAGTTCGCCGTGTCCACGCGCGTACTGCAGAACGCGACCGCGGCCTCGGACAGCTACTACGAGTACAAGGTGCTGGGCGCCCGCGGCCCGAACACGCAGGCCAGCGGCTCGTCGCTGGACGAGGGCACCGGCACGCTGTTCTACACGCAGATCAACAAGGACGGCATCGGCTGCTGGAACTCGTTCCGCAACGTGGACGAGTACTCGGCCGACACCAACTTCCTGGTCGCGTCCGACAGCCGCACGCTCGAGTTCCCCAACGACCTCAAGGTGGACAAGACCGGCACGCTGTGGGTGCTGTCCGACAGGCTGCCGCGGTTCCTGTACCAGGGGCTGGACGCCAACGATACCAACTTCAGGATTTTCAACGCCCCCGTTGTTGACGTCATCAAGGGAACCGTTTGCGACGTCAAGTAGACGAGACGACAATTATAGTTTACAACAATATAATATTATATATTACCGATAGTTCGTTCGTTCTTTTATACTTGTCTATTTTCTTTGTTTGTTTTTTTTTTTTTTTTTGTTTTTTTTTTCGCATAATTATCATTACCACTTACCAATTTCCATACATAAAATCATATATTATTATTATTATTACTATACATTTACGTCGCATAATTTCAAGCGCACTTGAGCCTGTAAATATTTCCAATCGAATTATTATACGTTTCATCTCACCGACGTCTTATATTATTTTTCCAACCCGTATTTCCTTTCACGCGCAAACCGATCATCAATAATAATGCTTCCGTTATTATATACGAATAAATAAATCAATTCCAAGCACAAAACTATATATATATTTATGTTTAGCGGACGTACAGCTTATTCATTACAGTTTTAACCACTTTTGAAAACCTCGGGCGTATCATGATCGAGACCGATAAAATAGTACATAGTTGTCACGTTGAACATGATAACAGTGTTATAAAGTATATACGGTTTAATATTATTGTACGTTATTATTTATATTCATTGATTACAATAATATTTCATAGTATTATATAAAGATATACAAATTGAGGATTCAATTTTAGCTTTAATAGTTTTTCATTGTAGCCCACGAAAAGAAGTCGCGATACAATTTTCTAAACGTTAGAAGATTACATTTTGATAAAATCCAATATTTCAATAAAAATCATTAAATATCTAAGTATGTATACGAACTTTTACTAAATGTTATTATTATTTATTTGTATTAAATTATCAATCGTAGGGTGTATGGAGACTTCCATTATAAGTAACATAAAATTCATACTTATATTCGTATTGAATCTAATATACATAGTAAAATAATAATCTCTAAAATTATTACTAAATTCATCAATTCTTTTCAAAATCAGGTAAATACTATAGATACGTAATAAAAATTAAAAACATATCATAATATACCATATCAATATTCATTCCTGGCTTCACTCAGAATCTAAAATTATTAAAATTATGCAAGATTGAAAATATAATTTACCTGATCTTCATGTACCTTCTTATTTACTCGACTATATCTACAATGATACGATTTTGTATACATTAGAATATATTATATATTAAATATGTATATGTATACTCGTATATTATATATATATATATATATTTAATTATTTATTTGAAATCGGTGAAAATAAAAACAATTTATATAATAAAAGAATAACAAACTATTTTCTGTACGGTTTTTATATAACAATAAATACTCACGTTTGACATTTTTGTTTAAATTTTTTAATTATTTTAAATGTTGAGTGAACCTAACAGATTAATTTTGGAAGTGATGTAAGCATTTTTCTATTCAAGCGATAAATCATTCTTCGTTACGAACGAAATCAACACTTAACTCAACGAAAGGAATTCGAATATTATATGTGTAATTATATAATTGTTTTATATTCAAATAATAAGGTTGTATTTGTATAAGAATAGTTAATATGGAAAAATATTGTTGTTGGGAAAATACTTTAAATATAACGGAACTTTTGTATGTAACTTAAATCTTAAACATAAACAAAGATACTGGGTACAAAAAAAGGATCTGTAAATATAATATAATAATATAAATTATAATATAATGTATATAATATATATATATATATATATATATATATCTTATAATATATAAGATAAATTTAAAATATGTAAATGGATAAAAAATATATGTCATAAATACTATTTATGTATCAGAGATTGTCTAAGTGCATTTTTAGATACCAGAAACAGCCGTTGAGGAGGGGGCAAATATATAGTGACCCATTCACCCATTGCCCATTAGTGTTCAGGCTTTTGTCCGGATGCTTCTAACTATAATATCAAATCATTGATATGTTTAAATTTGAGTGAAAAATACTATTGAAATCATACAAGCATCGATGAAGATTGATTGATAATCGTAATCTCTGCAACTTACTTATTGATATCGAATCTCATATTATACGTAATAGTTGGATCGTGTTTTCAGTAATAGGCTGAGGTAAGAATTTAGTTGAACTTTGCACCAGTAAATACAATGAACGAATCAATAGACAATAAGTCATTCTTTATCGAATGATCAAAGAATGTTTATGCTTATCAGAAATATGAAACTTCAATACTATGCACGTTGTAATAGCAAAGTTATTATTTTACTTTTTATTTTTCCATAAATCAAGAAAATTAAAATTAAATTTCGGTAGGAAAATTGTTGTCCACTACGTGGTAAAAAAAAATTTATGGACGTATTGGACGGTCTTAAACATGTAATTGAATAAAAATCTAACTAAGTTTTAAACTATTCACAACACATTCTGGTCAAACTCATTTTTCATTCAGTAATTAAGATAATTTATACAATAATAGTAATACCTATACCTATAATAGATACCTACATGTTAGGTATGACTTTAATAAAAATTATAATTTCATAACAATTTATAAACGATTTATTACCTTATAGGTACATTTTACATTACTTATTTATTACACGAGTACAGCTTATTTTATGAATAATGTATGTACCTTGTGAAAGTTAAAAAATCCTTAGGTGATAAAATAATAAATCAATACATATTTTCTTAGTAAAAATTACAATATAGAAGTATTATCATTAATTATAATCAATGGTATTATCTACTATAATATTGCAATGCTTTTTTTTTATTATTCATCATTAACTATAGTCTATAACCATAGATTATATGGTTCTATTCCATAATCAATGCTATAACCCACTCTTCTAAAAATTCTTCTAACTCTCTTTGTGCTTCTTTTTGTTGGAGCTCTTTTTCTACTCTCTCCATGAATAGTTTAAGTATACGTCTATCTTCTTCTTCTCTATATTTTCTCTCTGTTTCTTCTCGACGGTTTTTCTCTTCTTTCTCTCGATTTTTTCTTGCAATTTCTTCTCGACGTTTTTTCTCTTCTTCCTCTAGATGTTTTCTTGCAATTTCTTCTCGACGTTTTTTCTCTTCTTCCTCTAGATGTTTTCTTGCAATTTCTTCTCGACGTTTTTTCTCTTCTTCCTCTAGATGTTTTCTTGCAATTTCTTCTCGACGTTTTTTC